>JALPQI010002575.1:0-75312 GCA_025490895.1 Thaumatotibia leucotreta
TTTGCAATTCGAGGCCATTGCGATTGAATTACACCAATCCGCCCCTGGTTCGAGAATAAAGTCATCGTCATTTCGTGTAACTATTCTATTGTTTAGCGCTTAAGTAATCCGCCGAGACCGGCCAGTCAGCAGGCATATAATTAGTAGGTATCTGCCCCGATAGCTGAGAACTGAACATCAGACTTAGCCAAGATACCATTCTGCTATTTTATACGATCAACGATAAGTCACGTGACCATTAGAATGTATGGAAATGGTCACGTCACTTTTCGTTCGCATCTGTCATTCTCATACATTTATTACTTAGCGCTTATCGTATACGATTGCAGAATGGCATTTTAGGCATGCTGGAAACAACTTAAAAACTAAATAAATTTCCTTTAACTCACTTTCAGACCTAGGCTCGGGTGGCAGCATAGACTGGGTCAAGAGTCACCTTCCAGTACCCCTGGTCTACTGTTACGAGCTTCGGGACCGCGGTACCTTCGGGGTCCTACTGCCACCAGAACAGATCCTACCTAATAATGTGGAGACAATGGACTCTGTGTTGGAAATCATACACCAGGGGTTATTCGGGTATATGAATGGAGCATAGGGTTTGACGGCATCTATTATGATGGCGTGTGGACTAATTTTGACATACTTTATGTAAAACATTTAAATAAGTGAGTTTTATAATAAAATTGGCACAAAAGTCCAGTCTTTTCTGTAATTATAAGTAAAAAGGTGTATTTTTTTAGAGCTAACAGGTACCTAAACACAACGCGATTTTTTTATTAATGCTTCATCATCATTGTAATACCTAAACATTAGATTGTACCTGATAAATAATTGCAACTGATAAATAACATAATCTATCTAAAACGGATTTCATAATGTATCGGATCAACGGACTACAATAATAATGATATTAAAATTATCAGTTTTATTTACGATCCAGTTTACGGTTATCAAGATGCCTTTGGAAATACATAT
This sequence comes from Thaumatotibia leucotreta, assembly GCA_025490895.1. Taxonomy (NCBI): domain Eukaryota; kingdom Metazoa; phylum Arthropoda; class Insecta; order Lepidoptera; family Tortricidae; genus Thaumatotibia; species Thaumatotibia leucotreta. The sequence continues at coordinate 976 of JALPQI010002575.1, forward strand.
TACAAATAATTGCGATAAACGGCATTGTTGCTCAAAACACTCAAGACGTTACAATACGTCTTTGAGTGTTAAGTTAATTTTCAATATGAAATTTTGTATATTATCTGTTTTTCTACTCAGTTTAAGCTCAGTAAAATGCGAAAAATTCCGCTTCGACAATTACACGGTGTATAAAATTTTACCGGAAAATGAAATCCAAGTGAAATTACTTGAAGAACTTCAGAGTGATATAAGATTTGACTTCTGGACGGATCCAGTGCCGTCTGCGGAGTTTGTCTTAGTCATGGCGAGCCCGGCGGAAACAAATGAACTTTCTAATTTCTTGGTGGAAAATAACATGAAATCTGAGATTACTATGAGCAACGTTCAAGAGTGAGTAGTGTAGCAACATATTTAACTTTAACTTTCTGTTTTTTTTTTAAACACAATCTACTGATGCTACAGCATTCTATCGCGCTTGCACTTAATTATTTGGCAAAGCGCGATGGCCTGCTTTACGTATCGAGTAAAACCTAACGTAACCGATACTTGCACACACATGGTACCTACGGATATAGGTGCCGTTTTACACTCACTTTCGCACTTGCATATTTGTCAGACATAATGACAACAACGACAGATTATAAACACGGAAGAATCTTAAGCTAAATACCCATGTATTTATTTAGTGTTCTTTGAGAGCAACAGCTAATGTTATATTTAATCTACATGAGATAAAGGTATTGCGTATTGATTGATTCTTCAATAGCTAAAATGGCTTAAATGATAGGCATTCTTGCACAGGTACATCGACAAACAGACAGTCAGACGTTACACACGGAGCAATATCCGCTCGATGACTTGGGACGCGTACTACACATTAGAAGACATCAACTCTTGGCTTGATGACTTAGCCACCGCGTATCCAGACGTAGTCACCGGAATAATTGGAGGTGGCTCATATGAAGGTCGTGAAATCAAGGGTATTAAAATATCCCACGGAACTGGCAAAAGAGTAATTTTCATTGAAGGTGGTATCCATTCGAGGGAGTGGATCTCACCGTCTGCAGTTTGTTACATTATCTCTGAATTGCTGACCAGTGATGATGAGGAAACTAAGGCAGCAGCTCATGATTTTGATTGGTACATATTTCCTGTTACCAATCCAGATGGTTATGTTTGGACCCATGAAAGCGTAAGTATACTTAATAAGATATAATAATGTCATATCATTAGCCTATCTCAGTCCGCTGCTGGACGTAGGCCTCTCCTATAAACTATGCATACCTATAGACGCTTTAGGAGGTAAATTCCCATAATCACCACGATGGGCGAGCGGATTGACAATCGCAGTAATGTGTCCACTATGATGACGCTGCTGCCCGTCATCCATCTCCAAAGAATGGACAGTGATACTTCAATCCCTTACGACACCCGCGGGAAGAGTTGGGGTCGTGACAAATTTAATGCATTCTTACTGCCGTTACCACATGGCATACTTGATAATAGTACATTAAGATTTTTAACACTGGGTCATGATGATTATTGAAATTGATTCATGCTTCTTTCAGTTCAGAATGTGGCGCAAAAATAGACGTCCTTTCGGCTCTGCGTTTGGCGTCGATTTGAATAGAAATTGGAACAACAACTGGCTTGGTAAGTACGCGTTTTGTTCTAAACATAATAATCAGATTTACGAGTACTTATAACGTCTTTAATATTTAAGTGGCTAAGTAATGAGCTTAAACACATACAAATTATAATCTAAATAATACTTTGCATATATTTTCAATAGCAATGGCTCACGAAAATTTCCTTTTACTTTGATAACTATTGGAACGTGCTGGTGAGCCTAGTTATGATGATTTTTATTTTTAAATGTTGCTTGGATTCTTATCATCCACCGACCCAGTTAAAACAGCTGTTATTTATTTATTTATTTTCATAAATTTGCTTACATGACCTTATGTACTATTTATGTTATGTACTATTGAAAAGAGTCTAAATCATGTACATATTGCATCACGATAAAAACACAAGCAGGCTTTAATAGGCTTACTGAAATATTGAATAAAATTGAATCCTTATAATTTGGTAGATACCTACTGTTCCTAGTGTAATTTCACTGTATTCTTTTCAGTCGCTGGTGCCAGTACAAACCCAACTTCGGATACCTACGCGGGCCCAGGCCCCTTCTCTGAGCCAGAAACGAGGTCGTTGTCAACTTACATCAGCAGCATCGGCGACCAGATCGACCTCTATCTGTCCTTCCATTCTTTCAGCCAGATGTTGTTGTTGCCCTTCGGGAATACAACTGATCATTTGGACAATTACTATGACGCGGTAAAGAGTTCATAATAATAATTGAGAAAAAAATATTATTATCGGCTACGGATCCAATCTATTCACAAAAAGATCTTAAAACCCTCAAGAAAAGCGTATTCCCATCTTAAAGGTCGGCAACGCACTAGTAATACCACGGGTGTTGTGGGTATCCATAGGCGATGGTAATCGCTAAACAACAGGGGATACGTTTGCTCACTTGCCTCCTATTCGATAAAAAAATAAATATCCAATATATTTATTTTTACGCTGAACACCATCATTTTGAGAAATTGGTAAAGATGATGTAGATAGCTCTGCTTGTAGAGGGTTAGTTAGCTCATGTGTGTCATGATAGTAGCTGTGGGCTTCGGCCACAGAATATATAAATCAGCAGCCAACAACAGTTAGGTACTTACCTTCAAGTGGCTTATGTTTCTTCGCCGTACCATAAAAAGTGTTTACCAAACTATCATCATCATCATCATCATCAGCCTATGATAGTCCACTGCTGGACGTAGGCCTCTCCTATTTACTATGCGTATAGACGCATTAGGAGGTAAATACCCATAATCGCCACGCTGGGCAAGCGGATTGGCGATCGCAGTAATGTGTCCACTGTGATGACGCTGCTGCCCATCGTCAATCTTTTATCAAATAATAGTCAGTGACACTTCAATCCCTTAATCGACTCTTATGAAACCCACAAGAGGAGTTGGGGTGGTGACAAAATGTATTCTTACTGCCGTCACCACACGGCAAACTATAATCCAGAATAATTATGATTAAGAGTTCGGTAATGTAATTTTACTCGTTGGGTAACGTACTTTCGATATCAGTTGGAAGTTTTCTGATATCTGTTATATTTACGGAATTATGGCCTGGTCACACTTAACGATTACACTCTGTATAACATGGATGTCTAACGCCAGCTCAAAAATACCCCCAAAAACAATTGTTCAATTGTGCCAAGGTGACATTATGATTTATTTGCTCGTAGCTAAATTATAATTCTAAGACTCGAATCTAAAACTCTTGAAGCATATCTGGATTCAAAACGACAAGTTATTTAGGATTAAAATCTGAACATGAGCTAAAACTAGTTCATCTGAACTCCGTAATTTTGTTTCGAAACCGCTGAACTATCCTTTGAGGAGTGTTCGAAATATACGAAAATGAAATAAGCAACTCGCTCAAACGTATTAGCATGAAGCTAGAATATGACTTATATTATAGAAGAATACTGCACTCAACTTGATTCAAGTGTTTCTTGGCGGAAAAACTTTTCCAGCAACATTTCTATTTTCAAAGTGATTTTTAGCACATTATTTCGAGAGTTACAAAAAATAAAGTATCCGCTGGGTTAGAACTTTGCTTGAATTTGACGTCGATATTCATTGTCCTAATATTCGTTTGCGTTCGAGGAAAAAGCCTATGCTGCGTGTGGTTTTTGTAAAGTACATGGAGTGTCCCCCTTCCCTGTTCATAATTTTTCTCATTACTGAGGGTCGTTACTTCTACTGTGGATCATATTCCTTCGATAATGCTGCGCCATTTTCCGAGGATTTCTGCCATTTTGAGTGCGCCGTGGAGGTTAGAATCAAGTGTAGTGGTGATTTAGTATTTCATACTATATTTTATCTTAAAACTTTTTTTTTGCTCGCAAGTGTGCCAAAAAACATTGTATTACAGTCGGTAAGCGGATTACAAACTCGTCATTAAAATTCTTTCGCCCACGGCGTTGGACTTCTAAGACACTCTTATTCAAAATAACGTGCAAATACCTTCCTAGATACATTATGTACTCGTACTACTATAAAACCATTATCCAAATCACATGTTACCATACCAACAGCATATTTTATTAGAAATCTCCTTCACAGGTAAACATTGGACGTCGCGCCATGGGAGCGCTGTCAGTTAGATACCAAACGCAATATGTTACGGGGAATATTGCTGAAACTATATGTGAGTACACATATGTAGCAAATGGAACTGAATCTGAGTAAGAATGGAGAAATGTGTTTTCCTGTAATGAAGTAGTTTTAGCGAGAGTGTCGTTATTTGTCTATGTTGAATTAAATCAATACGTCTTTGGCTGTTTCAAATGTAACGCAAGATTGGATCGATAATTATATCAAGGAAAAGAAATCTACAGTACCTACGTAATAATGAAATTAAATTACCCCCTTAATCATAAATATCTCCTTAGCAAGTCTATAAGTATCGTTTGGTCCTTTCAGTCTTATAAACTTATTAAGAAGACCAAAAGGGACAAACAATAGTTCTTGAATTAGAAGACATATCTGAATTTTCTGAAACAAACAACCATCCGAACGAAGTCTCTGATAGATTTTTCTTGATGATTGTGTTGCGAGTAGGTACCTAATAAGCAATAAGTGTGTGTTACATTACAATGTCAGTTGCATTGACTTACACTATTTGCAAATTCTTTTAAATTATTTCCGTTATCCAAATATTGTCTGGAAAATACTGCTTCAGACGGATGTGCAAAAAGTTACTAGTGTTTGTTCAGATTTTCATATTCATGTTAAATACATTGTTGCAATGCTTTATGTATTTCCCGTAAATGGGACAATGGGGTAACGGACAGTTGGAAAGTATGTGTGGGGACAAAGCCAACACACTTTCAACAGTAAAATGTAAGCGGCACTAGGTCGAACTCGAGTGCGTAGCCAAGATGCCTAACGCTACGACCAGTCGCGAACGAAACGCAACTGTCTTTTTCACGCTAATTTGAAAGAGTGACAGAGAGAGTAAAGTGATGATGATACTATTCAAAAGTACATATTGGATCACGATGAACGATAAAAACACAAGCAGGCTTTAGTTTACCTATTGAACTTTTTAATTGCCTTTATTGTGTAAACTTATTATAAATTATGAAATAAACACACAAATAAAGAAATCTATCTATAATAACAACTAATAATCTAAGTAGAAAACATAAAAATACGTTTAATAAAAATACTTTCCTAAAAACCCCTTATGAAAAGAATACCCAGTCGAGCAGTAGGCTTAGCACATGATTGGTGCGACAGTATGTCGCCGCGAGATAGATCTCCTGTCCTTTACTAGCTATATTAACAAAAAAGGGACGGATAATCTATCTCGCGGCGAGATACTGTCGCGCCAATCATGTGCTAAGTATACTTGGCCTGTCTGCAGCATGGACCCCATAACGCTGGCGGCGTTTCCTCCTTAGATCGCAATGCTGATCCTTTGGGAAAAATAGGTCTCCATCTCTGGGGTCCTGAGAAGCCTGGATCAATTGCTTCATGTCGGCTGACCAGGGCATGTGGGTTTATTGAAATACAGTGTGTAAGTCGAATACGGGCGATCAATTAAACCAGGCATGGGATTCATTAGTGTAATCACGGATTACAAGGTTTTTTTAAAGTTACGCTTAATTATGACCCCACAGAATTTGTTTAAGATTATCGGAGCAGCAATGTAGGTACGAACATTCGTTATTGTTGATATGGCAGTTATGTCATCTGCTTTTGAAATTAGCTGTCATCGAGTGTTTAACTCGCGTATGTTGCTCTACATTGCGCGCCGTATTATTTTGTATGGAAAATTTTGTTGCTTTAATTTTAAGTAAAAGTTATTTGAATGTACTTATTATGTCGTAAACTAACACACGTTAAGAGCTTCGCCCGTATTAGACTTACACCCTGTATTGAAAATTCAATCCTTATAATTTGGTACCTACTGTTCCTATTTGTAAGTTCAGTAGCGTTAGTGATTTGCAGCTTGGCTACGCACTCGGAACGGGTGTCAACTGAATTAACGCTTATTTTGTACTTTAACACTTTACAAGACGCATTACCTTTATGCTTTACTGGGAATCGGAACCAGTACATAGAACTTGATTTACGTAATAGATTTATAATTATCTATGATGCTGAAATAACAAGAATACGAACGTACAAGCTGAAAATTGGTCTCCCCTAGCTATCTATCTAATCATTAAGCCACGGAGGCCGTTAATTTGTGTTGATAGTTGCGAAAAAAAGATTTCTACATCTTTTTTTGAGCTTCCGCGTTACTATTCTATTATTCAGCGCTTAAGCAATCCGCTAAGACCGGTCAACGGAGTAGGTATCTGCCGTGAAAGCTGAGAACTGGATGCTTAGCCAAGTTGCCAATCGCTAGCGCTTAGTAGCGTATCGTAGTTTCCCCTCTCTGTCACTTTTTCATGTTAGTGCGACAAAGACAGTTAGCTGCCTTTCGCTTACGATTGACGATTAAGCGTTAGCGATTGGCAAATTGTCTAAGCACCCTGAAGAGCAGGCCAAGATACCATTCTGCAATTGTATACGATAAGCGATAAGTCACGTGATCATACACTATACACGGGCAACCTGTGGAGCGACTACACCAAAAGAACATACAGTGTGCTGCGCGTCCAGTACAATAACGCCTTCAGGGAACTCCCTGCTGGGGCTGCCCTGGCACTGCAGCGAGTTGGGGATGTTCGCAGCGCGGTGAACGGACGGTTTCCAAGCCGCAAACGGGTGGCGTCCCTGAGCGAGCGCGTGCGGGGCAGCACCAACTCACTTCTGAAGGTGGTGTCTGAGAGAATGGTCAGCTCTATCTGCTCACTGGATGTCTCTGCACGTCATGTCAAACTATAATCATACTTTCCACTAACATAGTTTTTAAAAGTAAGAATAAGTTTTACTAACATATACGAGTAATATGGGTCCATTTTCCGAAATAAACACTTTCATTTCATTTCATTCCAAAACAATGTATTGATAACTATGGTCATGTGACTTTTCGTTAGCATTTGTCATTCTGATACATTTATTACCTATCGCTTATCGTATACGAATGCAGAATGGCATCTTAGGCGTGCTGGAAACAACTTAAAAATTAAAGTGAATAACTATCCTTTAACTTACTTTCAGACCAAGCGTCCGGTGGCAGCGTAGATTGGGTCAAGGGTCACCTTCGAGTGCCCCTGGTCTACTGCTACGAGCTTCGAGACCGCGGTGCCTTTGGGTTTCTACTGCCAGCAGAACAGATCCTGCCTAATAATGAGGAGACGATGGACTCTGTATTAGAAATCATACACCAGGCCAAGAGGTTCGGCTATATGAATAGAGCAGAGACCTTGATGGCAAGTATTGTGATGGCGTTTGGTCTAATTTTGGCATACTTGTTGTAAAATATTTAAATAAGTGAGATTTATAGTAAAATTGTAACAAAAATCCAAAGTCTTTTTCTGTAATAATAAATTAATAATAGGTACCGAAACACAACTAAATTTTAAAGTACTCTCAATTCTTAATAGATGTGATAAATAGATAGAATTTTAAAATAATTATGTAGGAAGTAATAATTGTTATTTACATTAGGTACAGTAATGTTACGAAAATGAAGACGGATCATACTGAGCTTGCGTGCATTTTATTGCATGGGGTTGGGGAAATAATAAAGAGGAGCCGTTTCTGCAGATAACAAACTCTACAAATAATTAAGCTTTCTGGTCTTTATATTTTATCATGTCCTCAAGAAAAACATCTGTATGTGTGCATATACAAATATGTACATGCATGCAAATAAATACATAATTATATTAAATAATAAATATCTTGGGGCATCGTGCTCAATTCGACCTATTCCCACGGTAAGCTCAATTAAGGCTTGTAATCTGGGTACCAAGCGGCGATATATATAATAGATAATTAGATACATAATATAGATATGTACCTAAATACACAAATAATGCATCGTAATCGGCAGCGTAACTACTTCAGTCATTAATTCACTACCAACTAGACTACGGAGACTGACAATAATATTTAAATACAACTACGTTAGATATAATAATGTGTATTACCCATTATGACACTTTTTCGATAATAATAAAGTGAAGCAATAGTCAAAATTTTGTTAAAAGTTAAATAGGTACATAAATAAAATGTTACTAAAATTAAATTTTTACGTTTTTGAACACGGCGCGGCGAATCAATAGCATTACAGTAGGTATCACTAATATTCCAACTACATTCAGGAAATCCCCTTACCAGTAAAAAAATGTATTTTTACTGGAAGACAAATTCCTATTCTTAAAGTAGGTTACGCATGATACCGAGAAATCAATACCGATACATTTACTTTTATATTGAACATAAATGTAGTTCTCTAGGGATGACCACGAAGGCCGCACGTGCTATATAACTAAATACAGTATTGATAAGATAAGTGCAGTTATCACGTACAATAAGTGCACATAAATGCAATTGGATTCATATCAGTTATATCATCTAGACGAGTTTTATCGAATCCGTCTGTGATGCTAATCCATGCCTATACTGCATTGAAGTAGATAATTACAATGAAAATTTGTGTTTTGCGCTATGAAGGGCGTAAAAATATGTACGTGACTCAATCTTATTTCTACTGACATTGAAGTACAGTTCTCAAAAAATATCTATACTGATAAAAAATGGTAGGCTGGTAGAATTAATTATGCTGTGCAAGTTCCACCACATTTCCCAAAATGTCCCAAAATGTTTGTATGACATGTTCCGTTTTTGTTACCAAAAATGTATAGGGATCTGGTAACAAAAAAAAAGAATATTTCGTATCAAATCGAATCAATGTCAAATACGTGATCCAAATGCACAAACTTTTTAAGAAATGCTCAAGGGCGTGTCACATATTTTTGATACTGTTGCCGATGACTATGTAGGTATTAATTAAATTGCAAATGGAAAAGATGATTTTACAAATGACGACTCGCAACTTTTTTAATAACATTGTATTTACAAAGCACACTTTTCTAATAAGCAACCCATATCGAAAAATACGAACTATTTCCAACACACACATTATTTACAATGTGTGTGTTGGAAATAAGTAGTTAGCGTTAGCGTAGCGTAACGCTAAAAGTATGTTGTAACTTGGTTTAATAAATAGATATTACAAAGATAAACTTATGAACAGAACACGCAAAGTTATGTAATTGCATGCTTTTGTTTATATCGACAAAACCACAGGAGAGCAGGAACAATTGTCACCCAGCCGCCCACCTTTGATTTTTATTAACCGGCTGAACAGAGCTTATGTTCTACAAAATTACATTTGCCGTCAGCAAAATCTAACTTACATTGTTCAGATTTAAAACATGGGAATGTATAGCTTATGGTTATATGTTGAAAGCTCATATGTTTTAAGGGAATGAAAGTGCTTGTACTGTGGTGCCGTGACCAGGATAAAATGGGTTTGTACAGCATGCGCATATAATAGCTACTGGGCCAGTCAACATAACTCGTCCACTGCGTCATAAATACGACTTTGCTGGGCGATGAATGCCGCACAGTGGAGAATAAATGCCACAGATAGTTTAGGGTTTTGGTCGTACAAAGTATCTAAGTTAAGAAAAATTGCAAAATTTGATTAAGAATACCAATGTGAACTTTTTGGTAATTGGGTTACGTATTACATAGTTTTTTAGTGTCAATTATAAATTTTATAATCATTCTTATTGTAACTACTTACATCTTAATGATCCAATTTCCTAAAATAAAAATCGTGATCATGTAAACAATGAAACAAATTCTTGTTCAAGAAAACATATTCTTTTAATTTTTTGTGTAATAAAACGTAGTTCATCATAGGGGTCGGAACTATGGGTACAAAACTTGTCAAGTAGACATGAAAGAGCATAAACATCTATAAAATATACATATGTGCATACCCGAATACTGTTAGTCCAACATTCCTAGATAGTGAATAAAATTGGATATATTGGATATTTCAATAATATTTGTATTTTTCTTAGCTAAAGTTGTCCCCATATTTTGAATTTTGAAGTTTTGATAACGTTTTGCACCCATAGTTCCGACACCGATTAATCAATTACAACATCATAGTTGTCATGCACATAGGACCGGTTATAAAAGAAGAATAGAAATCACTTTTCTAATTACTCCGGACTACGCAAATACTGTAGGATTCAAACCATTGTCACCCAACAGCAGTAACCCGTTTATAACAAAAACGTTTATTTTCGTAACCCATACTGACTCACCTTATTGTCTTGAGTACATAAAAATGTCAGCGTAGTTATTTATGGCGCATTTGAGCGCTCGAGAGCATTACCAATGTGAAAATAACTTTGCATAAAAACGGACACACCTACTGTCTTACTCTTACCCGATTATGTTGACATTTGTATAGCAGGGTGGTGGTATAGGTAAGCATTATAATAAGCCCCCAATCTTGCAGTCAGCTGATAAAGTAGGATATGAGTATAAGTAGGTTCTAGAACTCAGTTCTTATAGAATCCTTAGACATTTTTTGAAATTTGTTCAAAGGAAAACCAAATCTGGATTACCGATTTTCGGGTTCCGTTACGTTATATTTATTCCTTAGCAGGCCACAAAGACAATAGAATTTCTGTCTCAAAAATAGCTCAAAAATGTACCTATGTATCTAATTGTGAAAAACATGACACGTTAAAACGAATACTACAACTCTAATCGTTTCTGAAAGCAAGTAATAAGTGTTTATAAAGACATAATTTGTAGCGCATCCTTTTGGTATCATTATGAAAGTATTGATACCCCGTACAATGACTGATCCAAAAAATAAAAGTAGGTATGAGAAATAAGGGTTTAAGTACCTACACCTACTAAAAATCTCGAAGGCCTAATTAAATATGCTTTCATATCTTAACGGTTTTGGGTTCCTCTCAAACACAACTATTAGATGAATAATAAAATAAAGGTAACCAATGTTCCAAATGTTACATGAACCGACGATCTGAAGAAACTGGCTATTTTCTTCTTTTTTTCTCAATCTTAGGGTAACTCTAATTCCACAGGATTCCGCAATCACACGCATCTTACTACCAGATAAGCTAAAATCTTAATACTCATAATTTACACGTCACGTAGTTTTCTCATACAAAGCCGTATTTACATTACAAGTAGCATCTTCCGGTTAAGACCTCCTTGAGGTCTTCTTAAGGCAGTATAATGTGCGAGCTTTTGTTGTGACCAAATGGCTGCGTTTGGTAAAAGTAATGGAAGGGATAGGATAAAAAAATTGTTTAATTTAGAATTAGCAATTCTACAAAAGCGTTCAATTCAGTGTTTTTAAGTTAGTGCATTTTGTGCAAACTGCCAAGATTAATAATCAAAAAAATATAACTATAGGTACCTACTGAAATCTAGGGTAGCATTTAGCCGTAGGACGGGTATTTTTACTTTTGTCATTGGAGTGTTTTATTTCAATTGCTAATGTTGAAAAAAAAAAACATTTCAAATTAGATGTACAATTACTTAAACAGAAATTATAGAGAATCTACTATTTAGCCAAACGAGTCTTTTAATTATTAAATTAAGTTATTATAATTTGCGTTCGATGTTTAGTTTGGTGGCTGGGTATTATTATAAAATTTTGTAGAAATTGTGTACCTATTAAAATTATATGTATTAGGTCAAACGTGAAATAATTATGTAAATGATAAGTGCCTACTACGTACTTATACATAAAATTTTATAATTACAGATACAAATTTTAGTTTGAAAGTAACGAAATGGTCAACTTATATCTTAAACTGTCCTAAATTCCCAAACAAAAACATGTTTATTTAATTTAAAATAATGTATTCTACTAAAAAATTGCTTTTGTATTATTTTTATTACCTACGCATAAAAAATAAAAGCTAAACTTATCTAAAAGTAAAATTTATTTACCATAAGCAAATGTTACTAGACATATAAATATTCAAAATCCCATATGTCAGCTACAATTCACTTTTACTTGACTTTGTTTACCACATAAATCTGTTTTAGTCTAGCCATTTAGGCTCCGATGCTATCAGTAAAGGTGATTTGTTTACATGAGCGAAGAATTATATGATTTACGTTACCTGTAATCTACCTACATTTTGTAAAAATCTTGTATGAAATCTCGCCAACAACTGACTATTGCTTCTTTATATATTTTTCAACGTGTTCTTAAACATAAAACATTAACTATAATTACAAGCGTAAAACATAAGTTATGCTAGGAGTCTCTCTGCGAGATCGTATCAGGGTGCTTAGACAAGTTGCCAATCGCTAACGCTTAATCGACAATCGTAAACGAAAGGCAGCTGTCTTTGCCGTACTGCAGAGGCAACGTCGAACTGGTGGCAGTTGGGGCGGAAGGGTTCTCGAGTGGCGACCACATGGCAGAAAGCGCAGCGTGGGTAGATCCCCCACAAGGTGGACTGATAACCTAGTGAAGGTAGCAGGAGTTCGCTGGAGGGGACTGAGGGTGGCACAGGACCAGTCAGTCTGAAGCAGTATTTCGGCTGATGTGGTCTTCGGCTGCTATATAGTACTACAATAGTAGATTGTGTCAGAAGGGGTCAAATTGATATATTTCCAGCAAGAGCGTTCAATTCATCCCAAACGTAGCGATGGATTCCACTATTCTAATTGGAATCCTGAGCGTAGTGAGGGACGCCCAAGACGAAAACATCTAGCGGGCCAGCAAGGCGGTGGCAACTAACAGGTTACTGATTGTCTCCTGTTTGTTGCCGCCGCGATTTGGGCTCTACTTTTCACTTACGATCAGGTGGAGTGGAGCCACTTTGTTGTGCCAACATAAAAAAAAGAAAATAATTTTGATGCCGATTACACATACTGCCTTTCACACCACCTATTACAAAAATAATAGATATTTTTTAGTAAAGATGGTGCCTTTTTAGGCGCCAGTGCGGGGAGCTATCTGTCTGTACTAAAAAACGTCGTACGAGACACGTGCAAAAAGGAAATTCGTAACTCGTGTTGATTTAAAACATCGCCACACGTTTCGAATTCCACGTTTTTCGCACTTGTGTCGTAATGTACTATTTTAGTACAGATGGTGCCTTTTTACGCGCTAGTGCGAGAAGTGGCTTATTTTACGTTAGGTCCAAAACTTTGGAGTGCCATTTGTACTAAAAAACGTCGTACGAGACACGTGCAAAAAAGAAATTCATGCTCGAATTTCATGTTTTTCACAATTGTGTCGTAATTAACTATTTTAGTACAAATGGTGCCTTTTTACGCGCTAGTGTGAGAAGTGGCTCACTTATGTCAGAAGGCCGAGTGTAGGTAATAACTTACAAAAAATGTACTTTAGATTACAAAGTCAAAGTTTTGACTTTGATACATGTTTTTAGACTTAACTGTATAGCCCACCTAACGAAGACCAAAAGCTGCCTCTCGGGGGAAATAACTCGTGTATAAGCGAATTTTGGCATAGTTGTAGGGAATGGTGTTTTAAACCACATACTAAAAGTACTGGTGGTTAGGGGTGGAGCTAAGGGGGGGGGGGTGTAAAGGTTCTTATTTTGAATTTTTCGTAAATAACTCGTAAACCGTGGCTTATAGCAAAAAATGTTCTAGTACATAAGTAATCTACATAAAATTCTCTACAAAAAAGATATACGCATGTTTCCTCTGGGATCACTGTGTCATGAGATAAGAAAGCAAGACGATGGACAATAAAGAAATAAACACGTTTGTTTAAGTAGGCATTCTAGACATCAAAACAAACAAAAAATATTATGAGACCTAATGTGAAATACCACCAAAAAAAAAAATTTTTTTCTCTTTTTTTACACTTTTTTAATACTTTTTAACATTTCCAGTACTTTTTATCATAACAACAATCTGTTAAAATGATTTATTTGAAAATTTTTATTGGGACAGGTTATTTCGTCAAGTCTATTCCCATTTTGATTGCCAGGCAAAAGGTGTGGTAATATTAAAACACATTGTTTTATGACGAGTTACGTCGAAAAACTTATTTTGAAAAAAGGTTGATTATCTCTGAAACCAAGCCAAATCCAGGAAATTTTATATACATTAAAGACTCTAAATATGGTCAGGAATTGAACATTAAAATCTTTTGGAATACTCGCGAGCATTCTGTATGTGCTATACCTACTTAAACAAAAGTGTTTATTTCTTTATTGTCCATCTTCTTGCTTTCTTATCTCATGACACAGTGATCCCAGAGGAAACATGCATACATCTTTTTTGTAGAGAATTTTATGTAGATTAATTAAATATTAGAACATTTTTTGCTATAAGCCACGGTTTACGAGTTATTTACGAAAAATTAAAAATAAGGACCTTTACACCCCCCTCCCCCCCTTAGCTCCACCCCTAACCACCAGTACTTTTAGTATGTGGTTTAAAACACCATTCCCTACCTCTATGCCAAAATTCGCTTATACACGAGTTTTTTCCTCTGAGATTCCTTCGTTTGGTGTACTAGTACCTCAGTTTACAGTGTTAAGTTATTAATAAACAAAGTTGGACAAAAGGTAATTAGATTACGTCTGTAAGGTACATTTGTATGTAATGTGTGTACATGTGTTTGAAAGTAATCCGATATCGTCTGTAAATTAAATTTGTATTAGATATGTACTTTGTAACTTAGGTTACAAATTACACATGCAAAAGTAATTGGAAAGAGTAATCGGATTACTTTTCGCGCAACTCTTTTAATAAGCCATTTCCAGATACCTATATCCCATCCCTTTGTTACTACCTCTTTGTTAGCGGTCACAATGAGTGTTAAAACGACGCGCGAAACTCAAGAGGCTCCTTTGAGATTGACCCGTCCGGTGTGGTACAGTCGACTATAAATATGTATCCACTTTTCCACCTTATTGTGTTGTAATAAAGTCCAGAAGTGGATATATCTTTGTGTAGTAAACATGTAGCATTATCAGATTTCGGCGCTGCGACTGTACGATTTTCTTTTTTTTACGCCAGTAATTTAATAAAAGTGGCGAGTACGTCATTTAATAAATAGTGTTAACATGCAAAAGTAACGGTGATTGTCGCTTAGCTCGTATTTAACACCATTGTAAACAATAATTTTTGTACGAATCTATAAAAATAAGTAAAAAAATTAAATTACGAAATAACGAAATAAATACACTGAAATGAAGTGCAGATACTGTGGTGGCTGCCCGTTGATGTCTGGCACGCGATTGGTCAAAGTAATTAATTATACTTGTAGTTGCCTACTTAAAAGCGTTCTAGTAATAATGAATTCATTGTAGTTGAATAGCGAACTCGGTGAAAATGTATTTGATTACAATTTTGTGTAGGTACATAATTTAAATTACAGTCGACAAGTAGAAAAAATAAAACACCGAAAATGGAATTACATAAGTCGTAATATTGTGTCTACAACCCCACAAGCATTCTAAATTTGTTTTTTTTTTCGACTCTTTACCATTTGAACAATAGTAGATCGGATTGAAAAGACATAAGGTGCACCTACTTTTTTAAAACTACGACAAATGCAATTCCAAGCTCTCCATAATTCACCTACAGGAACATTAATAGTACATTAATAGTACGGTCGGTAAGTGGAATACTAACTCGAGTCATTAAAAGGCCTCCGCCTGCGGCGTCGGGCTTCTCACTCTCGTTAGTTCTCCGTACTTACCTCCCTTGATGCATACAATGTTTTTCATCACACTTAGCGACAAAAAAATAAGTTTTAAGACAAAATATTATTAAAAATGACGTACTGACATTTCTATTATTCCCTAGGGAATTTCACTTTTCTATTACTCTCGCTATGCATGCAAGCAATGGCGCGCTTAGACAGCAAGTGTGATGAAAAAGTTTAATTAATTAACATGTATTTTATTCGCAAACTAGCAATGAAATATTGACATTACGTACGCAAAATTGAGCCCGTAAGAACTCTGTCGCTGATTCGATGACTGAGCTTGATGTGTGTGGAATTCTATATTTAACTATTTTGCAGGCCTAGGACTGCAAAGCAATTATATCCTACGTAGACTTATAAATTTGGTTTCCCGGCGTCTGCATTAATGTGGTTGGTACTACATTTACATTATAACTATTTTACATTATTCGACATTAGTGCGATTTTTAATGTTAAGCGATTACAAATGCTATAATCTTACAGATAACAATCAATATGTAGAAGTGCAAGTGATTAATCATAACATCATAATCTTGCATTATACCGACAATAAATCATGTTTAAATTATCATAATTAAGTAATCATGTATGCGCGTAGATTGATATTTTGCATTGGTACATTTTTTCCTTTGTCAATCAAACAATTCTAACCATTTTTTTTATCCTGTAGAGGATTCTTATGGGGCATAGTTCGTGTACATTGTCATACTCTGTATAGGTACAGTCATTTGCTGCAAAAATAGGCTACGTCAGCCACATGAGAGCACACGAGCGACGCTCTCAGTAGGTAGTCAGTTCATCCGGTCGCCGTGGCCAAAATTGGTCAGGAAGAGATGATGATGATGAGGTACAGTCAACCAATCGCAACCCTCACTTAGGAACGTCGTTACAGTGTCGTTATAAATCATATTGTAAGAAATATCTTACTACTTGTCATTCATTATGATATTGTTCTAGGCCTAGGGCTTCAATTGGTTGAGTTGAGTTGGTACTTACGTAATAATTATTTACAGTGAGACCATGTTATATCCAGTATCACAGGAAGTCGAGTCATGTATCGAGAATGAACAAAAACTTTAACCTTTTTGATATGAACGGGATTATTTACCAGAAAAGTCCATACGGGAACACTATTTTCATAAAACATTATGTAAACATGACGCGGCATGTTCAGACCCATTAGGAGCTATACAAAAGCGTCGGCAGAACAGATAAATCTTGGAACGGAAGATCATTCAGTAACATGATGAATGATTTTAAAGCGATACGGCCAGAGTTAGGTTAGGGATTGGATGTGGCATTAAAGGGTTTTCATTTACCTGAAGTGGTTAGGTATACACGTGGATTTTGACAATGAAGGAATAAAGATAGTGATATTATACAAATTTTGCAATGGGATTAACATAAGAATGGGAGACGTGAAAAAGGATCTGGATGCTTGAATTGAGGTAGCGTGGCATGTTACGTTAATAATTGCCATTAAACATCGTTAACACGCAATTATCACGTTTAAAATAGGCAAATCCTATGAGTAAAGTAAAATGACTGTGTATGTTCAGGTTTGTTACATCTTTGACAAATAATTTTATTACTTAGACATGGCCTGTCTGTATGTTTCAGTTGGAAGTTCAATTCGCTGACCCCAATAAATCTGTTTCTTACTTCCATGATTCTCATTGGTTTGTCAAAAATAATAATTTTGCGGGTCACAAGAGAATTCGATGCCGGCTTTGTGGGCGTCAGGATTTTTGCTTCCTTTTATGTGAGGTTGTTGACTTGTCCTCATAAAATGCTGTTTGATTACATCAATCCTTAAAAGCGAATAAAAAGATCCTTAAAAGTCCATAAACAAGTATTTTCGAACGAATAAGTCCCGTTCGCTTTCATATCAGAATTGATGTTTCTGTGTTTATCATTTGTCGTCACATTGAAAGTGCGAAAGTGACGCGTTGCACGATAAACGGTAAAAACGAAACCATCTTCAGTCACCTGGCAATCAAAGTTACAGTTGGTGCTACAAACAGACCCCAAACTTTTTTTTAATCGCTGTTTATATCTGCGAGATCTAAAAATACATTTTCGACAATTACAGATTAATGTATATTAATAGGAGGGTAATTTTTTTTTACATAGACTTAATATATAAGCGTCATTTCTGAACTGTCAAATATTTGTTCTTAGGAATCAGCAACTATAGGTAGTAGTCAGAGTTGGGCGTAATCAATTCCTTTTGGAATTAATTACAGGGTTACATTCCAGTAATGACGATTCCTCAGTAATGAATTACTAGTATAATAAAAATTACTGTAATGCTGTACTATGGTTACGCCTGTAATCCATTCCTTTGGGATCGGTATTGTAATCAGCTACTGTAATATTGAATCCACCGTAATCAAGTACTTCTGTAATCTGCATTACTTACAAAGTAATTTTGTTACTATTACTCGAAGAAATTGTTTTTGATTTATATGTCGTTCTAGTTGATATCTGACATCCTAGCAGTTTCATGAATGTTAAAAACGTATTCTGAAAATGTAGTATATTTTTAAGATCCAAAATGGCGGCAACTTTTTTTGCAATCTTCATCATTATACTCGTTTCCGACTAATTCGCATACGTGGAATCCGATTTTCGGGTCCATTCTAAGATCCAAGATGGCGGCAACTTTTTTTAGCAATTTTCATCATTATACTCGTTTCCGACTAATTCGCATACGTGGAATCCGATTTTCGGGTCCATTCTAAGATCCAAGATGGCGGCAACTTTTTTTTAGCAATTTTCATCATTATACTCGTTTTCGCCTAATTCGCATACGTGGAATCCGATTTTCGGGTCCATTCTAAGATCCAAGATGGCGGCAACTTTTTTTTAGCAATTTTCATCATTATACTCGTTTTCGCCTAATTCGCATACGTGGAATCCGATTTTCGGGTCCATTCTAAGATCCAAGATGGCGGCAACTTTTTTAGCAATTTTCATCATTATACTCGTTTCCGACTAATTCGCATCCGTGGAAGCCGATTTTCGGGTCTATTCTAAAATCAAAGATGGCGGCAACTTTTTTTTCCAATTTTCATCATTATACTCGTTTCTGACTAATTCGCACCCGTGGATTCCGATTTTTGTGGGTCCATTCTAAGATCTAAGATGGCGGCAACTTTTTTTTGCAATTTTCGTCATTATACTCATTTCTGACTAATTCACATCCGTGGAATCCGATTTTCGGGTCCATTCTAACATCCGAGATGGCGGTACAATGTTTTTCTTTTTTTTGTAATTATTGACATTGTAGTCGTTCTTACATACACGAATTTATCGTCAATTTAAGACCTAGGATCTATGGACCTACCTAGTGAAAATAGAATATTTGGATTCCACGTGCGTGAATTAGTCAAAAACTAGTATGACAAAAATTGCTAAAAATTGTGTTGCCATCTTGAATCTTCAAATGAACCCTAAATTCGGGTTCCACGTATGTGAATTAGTCGAAAACGAGTATAATGATGAAAATTGCAAAAAAAGTTCAATAACATGCAAAAAAAGACGCTGCCGTCTTGGATCTTACAATGGATTCTAAATTCGGGTCTCACGTATGTAAATTAGTCAAAAACGAGTACAATGACAAAAATGACAAAAAAAGGAAAAAATTGTGCCGCCATCTTGGATCTTAAAATGGACCCCAAATTCGGGTTCCACCTATGTGTATTAGTCGAAAACGAGTACAATGACAAAAATGACAAAAAAAAAGAAAAAAATTGTGCCGCCATCTTGGATCTTAAAATGGTCCCTAAATTCGGGTTCCACGTATGGGTATTAGTCGTAAAAGAGTACAATGACAAAAATGACAAAAAAAAAGAAAAAAATTGTGCCGCCATCTTGGATCTTAAAACGGTCCCTAAATTCGGGTTCCACGTATGAGTATTAGACGTAAACGAGTACAATGACAAAAATGACAAAAAAAAAGAAAAAATTGTGCCGCCATCTTGGATCTTAAAATGGACCCTAAATTCGGGTTCCACGTATGTGTTTTAGTCGAAAACGAGTACAATGACAAAAATGACAAAAAAAAAGAAAAAAATTGTGCCGCCATCTTGAATCTTAAAATGAACCCTAAATTCGGGTTCCACGTATGTGTTTTAGTCGAAAACGAGTACAATGACAAAAATGACAAAAAAAAGAAAAAATTGTGCCGCCATCTTGGATCTTAAAATGGACCCTAAATTCGGGTTCCACGTATGTGTTTTATTCGAAAACGAGTACAATGACAAAAATGACAAAAAAAAAGAAAAAAATTGTGCCGCCATCTTGGATCTTAAAATGGACCCTAAATTCGGATTCCACGTATGTGAATTAGTCGAAATCGAATATAATGACAAAAATTGCAAAAATGTGTCGCCATCTTGGATCTAATGGACCCTACAGTCGGATTCCGACTGTACGTACCTGTATCATCATCATCATCATCATCATATCAGCCGAAAGACGTCCACTGCTGAACATAGGCCTCCCCCAAAGATTGCCACAATGACCGGTCCTGCGCCACCCGCATCCAGCGGACTCCTGCGACCTTCACCAGGTTATCGGTCCACCTAGTGGGGGGCCTACCCACGCTACGCCTTCCGGTACGCGGCCGCCACTCAAGAACCTTCCCGCCCCAACGGCCATCGGTTCTACACGCAATGTGCCCCGCCCACTGCCACTTCAGTTTAGCGATTCGGAGTGAAAATAATATTAAAATTCGCACGTCCTAACATTAAAGTAATTAAAAAGTAATCTAGAAGTATGGTCAACGATTCCAGTAATTTTGAATCGACATGTTGATTCCAAAGTATTAGTAATGCTAATATGCTATAGATTATTACTGACTCCTTCATACGTCATTGTAATATTCCGTTTCACGACATTACATTACAAGTAATATGCTACCCATAAGTACATTACAAAGTAAAATCAAGTAATATTGTAATCGGGAATTGATTACGAAATGCCCAACTCTGGTAGTAGTTACTCGTACATATAAATACTTCATAATAATTATGCATAATTACATCTAAATAGGTGCCGTGTGGTGATGGCAGTAAGAATACATTCGTCACCACCCCAAATCTTCCCGTGGGTTTCGTAACGTATAAGAATCGGCGAAGGGATTGAAGTGCACTTTTAATCGTGGTTATGTCAGTTGTTTTATAAGGTTTCTTGTTTTAATAACAATAATAATATTAAAAAAAGAAAACATACACTCTTCGGCGCCGGAAACAGTAGTTTATGTAACCGTACGTAATGCCTAATTGCTATCCACAACACTTTTTCCCGTCGTTACATCATCATCATCTCAGCTATAAGACGTCCACTGCTGAACATAGGCCTCCCCTCTACATGTGGAGGTATCGGTTGGATGCGACCTGTATCCA
This sequence comes from Thaumatotibia leucotreta, assembly GCA_025490895.1. Taxonomy (NCBI): domain Eukaryota; kingdom Metazoa; phylum Arthropoda; class Insecta; order Lepidoptera; family Tortricidae; genus Thaumatotibia; species Thaumatotibia leucotreta. The sequence goes on from JALPQI010002575.1 coordinate 22,185, forward strand.
GCATCCAGCGTGTCCCGGCGACCTTCATAAGGTCGTCGGTCCATCTTGTGGGTGGACGTTTGCCTAGCCGTGGTCTCCACTCGAGCACTTTTCGACCCCATCGACCATTTGCTCTGCGTGCAATGTGGCCTGCCCATTACCATTTCAGCTTGCTAATCGCGGTAACTACGCGATGTCTTTTCGTCCGACATACCTCAGTTCCTTATAAGACGAAAGTCTACAATCAATGTGTGTTACGAGTGATGACTTGCGTCGTTACATAATGTTAGAAAATTTTCCCTGTAAAAATATCCAGGTAATTGATGATTCAAAACCTTTATTTTTCTATTTTTAACAGATTCGGATCTTTTCTTTGAAAACTAATTTCATACTTTTTATTTACATTCTGTCAATACATTCTTTCCTAATGTCGTATAACTGTAATAAAACTAGTTTTCCATACAAATAAAGTTGCGTCTGAAGTCCTTCATTGTGCCCATATCTATTTGAATAGGTCTCGTCCGTAAGGCAGCGTTTACTGTGGTTGATAGTTACATTGTTTTTGGAATATCTTCTTGCTTACATTATATTTTCAGATTCCATATAAGTACCTACGTAACGATTTTATATCAGCCAAGTTTCTGAACGCAAAAAATCTTCTTCTCGGCCAAGTGGTACAGTGTTGGAACTGGAGGTGAAATTTATGTTTTGACATAATTATATTTCTGAATTTTTCCCTTCACACACACACGTTACATTGGTTACGGACACCCGAGTCACGCTGGCATTATGCAAAATTATGCTACTTAAACTATGTAAACATGCATTTTTCTAGTGGTAAAAAGCCCTTTCCTTAACGGGCCACCTACCAACATGGACCACATGCATGTTTGCATGATTTGAGTAGCATAAAGGGTGTAGCAGGATAGTCTAGGAAAAACTGCCCCCAGCGATTTTGGGCCGAAACTGTTATCAAACGATGCCTTTTGGGGAGGTTATATTCTACACAAAGTTTCATCCCTCAGTTACCCCCTGGGGGTGAAAAACACCCGATTAACCCCAAAACTGTTAAAATAATTTTTTCCTAAACTATGAAAGTGACGAATTTTAAATTTTATACAAATATTAATGAGACCAAAAGCTATTAAAAAAAATATATGAACGCTCTAACCATTTAAATTATTGTAAAAAAAAAATAAAAATAAAAAAGAATCACCCTGTATATGAAGTTTGGCTCATGGTACACACACCATTTTTTTTCCAAAAACGAACCAATTCATATTCTACATTATACAAAAGTTTCACGGACCTACTCCAGAAGGAACATTGTTAAAATAATATGTATTGGCTCTTAGGTGCATACTATTTAGGTATTGAATTTCTACTAAGAGCCTTGCATTATTAATAATTTAATAAACAATGGCTTGCGATGGACCGTTGCTCGTGCCCGATTTGAAAAAGGTGGGGATAAAGAAAGAAGTATGAATCAAACTCATTTGTATTTAGAATAACATTTTTCTCTTTCCTATTATAGTAATAATTAACATAGCTTCGTGTATTTACATGTTACAAGTAAGTTTTTAAGTAGAAAACAATTATTAATTAATCATCATCACTGTCCTCGTTAATAACTGTCAAATTGTCTAAATAATTATCAAATATGTTAGTCAGAATTTCGGCTGGTTTTATAATTTTTGATTTATATCTCGCATTAGATAAGTAATATATTCATCATCATCATCAGCCTATGATAGTCCACTGCTGGACGTAGGCCTCTCCTATTAACTATGCGTATAGACGCATTAGGAGGTAAATGCCCATAATCGCCACGCTGGGCAAGCGGATTGGCGATCGCAGTAATGTGTCCACTATGATGACGCTGCTGCCCATCGACAATCTTTTATTAAATAATGGTAAGTGACACTTCAATCCCTTAGTCGACTCTTACGACACCCGCAGGAGAAGTTGGGGTGGTGACAAATGTATTCTTACTGCCGTCACCACACGACAGTAATATATTATTGAAGCTATATGCGAGCAGCAACCTGCAGTTCGGTTTCCGTTGGGGCAAGTACAAAAGTGATCGCTTATACTTTCATAGTCGTTTTTATTGGGTACATAACGTATGAAAATATGATATGTTTTTCATTTATATGTCGCGACTTTATGTGTATTCTTAGAATATCGTGTTCTTTTGCAAATTCAATATTAATCGACCCATCAGCATTTTGCAACTCTGCTAAGTAGCATATTGATTGCTTTAATTGATACGAACCTCCAAAGAATATTTGTAAATCATTTTCGGTCAGCTCAGGAAAGTCCAATAAATCATTACTTGATATCGAGGGTTGCCTGGTGAAACCCTATAAGTACGTGACACCTAGTTTCGAGAAAAATTATGTTAAAGGTTTATTGTCATCGGACACTTATTTTGATAAATAGATTCGTAGTTTTATGAGTGGTTTGTGAAAAGCAATTTCATGCACTTTAAGTTTATCTATGTTTTAGTTATGTAACTCATCTAGTTTTCCTGTAAGATAACATTTTTTACCAAGGGGTATCGACTTATTGGGTTTACGCATAAATAAAAAAACCATATTCGTTACTAAGAGGGTATTATTACCAAATAAAAACTTAAAAAATAGACGAATCTAAAAGTAATAACGGTATTATTCTACATCTGAAAAAGTAAGTGCTATGCCAACAAACGTTTTTAGGCTTCTTATCCATCCATGATACTCTTCAGGTATAATTCAGTATGTTTCAGCGGGGCAAAGTGCTTCTATGAACAGTTTGTCTGTGACTGGACCTGGTGTTTCAACAGCGGATAAAAAAATATAAGCTGAAAGGCAATGAGGATTGTGGGATTCCATGGTTTTGAGGATCCGCACATTGTTTTGCGTTGCCTATTGTGTTTGTGGTACTCACGCTTTGGTTGGGAGAATCAGTTTCAGAAAAGGACTCCTCCGATCTTGATGAATCGCAAATTGATATTGCCACCCAAATGCGCATGTCGGACTCAAGTGAGTATTTTGTGGATTGTTGAAAAAAAAACTGTTGTTGGAATCGATCTGTAACTTGATTTATTGTGCTTGCATTTTTTCCGGATGATAAAGCTGACTTATTTGGCCGTGACTGTTCGGGTGAGGATCCTGCATGTGTGCCGCATCCTGGGGACTTTCGCAGTTTTGATGAGGCGCGGATTGATATCGCCCCCCAGATGCGCAGTAGTGGTGGTAAGGGGACTCAAGTGGGTCTTTTACAGATTGCTTGAAAGTGGTGTTATTGGGATGAAGTTGCTTATACAGGTAATTTATTCTGCTTTCGTTTTTTTTCAGATGATTGAACTGAGGATCCTACTTGTGACTGTTTTGCCAAAACAAATGGATTTTGACTCGGATTTTGCTACTGAGGGTCCAAATGTTTCATCCAAACAGGAAGATTTTTTATGGAGCTGATTGATTAAGTTTTGGATCGAGTTTGGATTGCTGTGGAGGATGACAATTCAGCGGGAGCTCCTTGTGTTCCTGATACAGATTCGGAGAGCGATGCACCTCGGCGGGATGATTCTGGCCGTGACATTGTTGTTCCTGAGGGTCCCGGTCCAGGGAAGCATCGGGAGCGTTCCTTGCCGATGCTTGACGATGTTGGTCTTTCTGATCAAGGTGAATGTATGGAGGGAGCTTCTTCTTGCGTTTCGGATTACATTGAGGGTAGACGATACGAAGACGATACATTGAGGGTATTGGAGCCGACTGACTCTGGCCACAGTGACGGCATGATCCGTGAGCGTTCCGGTGCTTGTTCGCAGGTGGAAGGCGCTGTTGACTTGATTTTGGACAGTGTTTTGGATAGGGTTTGGGATTGTGTCGGGCCCCTGAAGCGACGTAAGCAGGCTGAGCTGTCTGAGTGGAGGGTGGATATCGCTAAAAGGCGAAAGCTGCTAAAGTTCCAAAGGAGGCTTCAAGGAGGTTTTGGAACTTTAGCAGGACGCTTAACGCCTTGGGTTATATAAGGTAGCCCTTCCATTTTTCGCTTTTTAGCGATATCTACTTTCCGTTCAGATGGCTTGCGTCGCTTCGGGGGTTTGACGGAATCCCAAACTTTGTCTGAAACATTGTCTAGAATTGGGTTAGCAGTGTCTTCTGCTTGTGGGCAGGCGCCGGAGCATTCGCGGATCATGCCGTCATTGTGGCTGGAGTCGGTTGGTTCTGATACTTTTAATGTATCGTCTTCGGAGTCTGGAACGTGGGAGGAGGCTCTTTCTGTGCATTCGCCTTGACCAGAGGGACTGGCATTGTCGGGTGTCGGCAGGGAGCGTTCCTGGTGTTTCCTTGGACTGGGACTTTCAGGAATGATGGTGTCGTGGCCGGAGTCATTTCACTGAGGTGCGTCGTTATCTGGGTCTGTGTCGGGAGCGCAGGGAGCTCCCGCTGAATGGTCATCTTCTGCAGCGGTCCAGGCTCGATCTAAAGCTTCATCAATCAGCACCATAAGGGGGTCTTCCTGTTTGGATGAAACATTTGGACTTTCATTGGTGAAGTCTGGGTCGAAATCTATTTGTTTTGGTGAAATAGTCGTGGGTGGGATCTTCAGTTTAATCATTTCAGGAAACCGAAGGAGGAATAAATTGCCTGTTGGCTTTGTCCTAGTAACGTTGTTTTTGAGTGGTCTGTAAAAGACTTGCTTGAGTCTTCTTACTATTATGATTGTGCATTTGGGCGTTGATATCAATTTGCGATTCATCGGAATTGCGAGGGTCCTTGGGATGTGGCACATGTGTGGGATCTTCATCCGAATGGTTACTGCCGGGTGGGTCAGTTTCATTATCTGGAAAGAATTTAAGCATGATGAACTGAGTAACCGATTGATCCTAACAACGGTTTTTTTTAGTAGTCCACAAGGGACTTGCTTAAGTCTGGCATGCTATTGTTGTCGTTGACAATATAGCGCATTTGAGTCATTTTCTGAAATTGTTTTTTAGGGTTCCGTAGCCAAAATGGCAAAAACGGAACCCTTATAGATTCGTCATGTCCGTCTGTCCGTCTGTCCGTCTGTCCGTCTGTCACAGCCGATTTACTCGGAAACTATAAATGCTACAGTAACGAAATTTGGTAAGGATATGTGTTGTATAAACCGCTACAGGATTATGATACTAAATTGTAAAAAAACACATTCGGTTGGGGGCCCTCCATACATGTAACTGAGGGATAGAAAAAAAAATTTAGTTGTATATAAGCATGTGGGGTATAAATAGAAAGGTCTTTGAAAATGATGTGAAGGTTTATAAATCTCATTTTTATTTAAGCAAATCGTTTTCGTGATATCAGCTCTCAAAGTCTGAAAAATGTGTCCCCCCCCCTCTATTTTTTAAACTACGCGATATAAAATTCAAAAAAAAATATATGTTATGCACATTAATAAACTCTATCAACGATTTTTGGTTTGATCAAATTATCTCCTATAGTTTTTGAGGTAGGTTGATTTAACTGTATTTTTTAAATAATAAATTGACAATGGTACGGAACCCTTCGCGCGCGAGTCCGACTCGCACTTGGCCGGTTTTTGTTTTAATTGAAGTGTGAGTATCACAAGCACAATAGGTAGTAACGTGGGACAGTGTGCGGATGTCTGGGTCTAGTCATGGACAAGCTGTTCATGGAGGCACTTTGCCCCGCTGAAACGTAAAAAAAAATCGATATTATTTAATCAAAAGTACTAATCACAACTACCTTTTTATTATTTTTATCGTAAGAATCACTCAAAGTCGCGAAGTCTCATTAATCGTCAGTGCTAAAACCTGATAAGTTCGCATAAAACAACAACAATTATTTTTATAGTCAGTGCTAAAACCCGATAAGATCAAATAAAACAACACGAATGCTTTTCATAGTCAGTGCTAAAAACCGATAAGTTCAATAAAACAACAACAATGCTTTTCATGGTAACGGTTAGTTACAATAGCTTACATTAATTATTACTTGAACTCATTACTATAAACACGGTGTGTAAAATATGACAATTCTACGTTTATTCTAGGTTAGAAAAGTAGATTACCTGTTTCCAGCTTATTACTGCAAGCTAGGTAGTTGCACTAATTTTCTGCCTCGGTCACCCATCACACAACTTTGAACACAATCATTCACAACCTTCTTTAATACAATACACCCCTTTTTAACAGCTATTTTCAATTAAATATGCAACGTCGCAGCGGTGCGCTTGCGTTCGTGACGCTACTTGTCAAGGCTGCGCATGATCATGGGGCCGTCGAAAAACTTATAGGGTTCTTCCCCGGACATATTTGAAAGAAATTTGTTAAAGGCCTCTTGCGAGAATCCGATTACTGGACTTAACATAATATTTTATTAGAGAATAGTTTCAAATAAGTACTATAAGTTTATTTGTTGGGTTCTCTTTGAATAAATTTGTATGTGCAATAAATGATATCGTAAAAGTAGAATCCAACAAATGCTTTTAACGTATTCTAATTCGTAATAAAATCCTTTAAAGTTTGCAATCGTAATGAGGTGAGACCGGGTAAGTAACAGTAACTGGTTCTACATTGTGTGTTTAGTTTGATTAGGTGTAAATATCTCGGCACTAAATACCAATAAATATACATTATGTGGTTCTTCCATTAACTAATAAATAAAAATTAAGTCTTAAATGTAGTTGTAGTATTTAGTTTTGAATTAATAGTTGAAATCAAGTACTTATTGGGTTATTTACTCGGCATATTTCCGTGATACATGTAAAATCAGCTTATCTGATATTACCATTAGATTGACCGATACTGAATCATTCTAAAACTGTTTTTACTTTAAAATCTCACTTTTTGTCACTTATCGGGTTTCACCAGGCAACCCTCGATATATGCTTAAAGATGGTTTTCTTTCTTATCCAACATATTTGATAATTATTTACACAATTTGACAGTTATTAACGAGGACAGTGATGACGATTAATTAATAATTGTTTTCTACTTAAAAACTTACTTGTAATATGTAAATACACGAAGCTATGTTAATTATTACTATAATAGGAAAGAGAAAAATGTTATTATAAATACAAATGAGTTTGATTTATACTTCTTTCTTTATACCCACCTTTTTCAAATCGGGCACGAGCAACGGTCCACCGCAAGCCATTGTTTATTAAATTATTAATAATGCAAGGCTCTTAGTAGAAATTCAATACCTAAATAGTATGCACCTAAGAGCCAATACATATTAATTTAACAATGTTCCTTCTGGAGTAGGTCCGTGAAACTTTTGTGTAATGTAGAATATAAATTGGTCCGTTTTTGGAAAAAAAATGGTGTGTGTACCATGAGCCAAACTTCATATACAGGGTGATTCTTTTTAATTTTTATTTTTTTTTACAAGAATTTAAATGGTTAGAGCGTTCATATATTTTTTATAAATAGCTTTTGGTCTCATTAATATTTGTATAAAATTTAAAATTCGTCACTTTCATAGTTTAGGAAAAAATAATTTTAACAGTTTTGGGGTTAATCGGGTGTTTTTCACCCCCAGGGGGTAACTGAGGGATGAAACTTTGTGTAGAATATAACCTCCCCAAAAGGCATCGTTTGATTACAGTTTTGGCCCAAAATCGCTGGGGGCAGTTTTCCTAGGCTATCCCGCTACGTCCTTTGCATAAAACCAGCGTGACTCAGACGACTACAACCGTGGCAATAACATACAAAAAAGTTGATTCACCATATACCACGCAGATCAGGGGAGTTACCATGAAGTACTAATATGATTCAGTTTAGGTTCAGGGAAAGGGACAGAGTTATACGACTCGTATAGCCTTGTCCCTTTCTCTCGACCTAAACTAAATCGCATTAGTACGTCATGGTATGCTTTTGATAGGGACTAACTTGTTCACTATAAAAACTAAATCGTACCTTTGTCTTACAAATCAGAATCCAGTAGATATTGATTGTGTGACATAACCTACGGCGGTGAAAAGGTTAACTGTCATGATGCATAGCAAACAATAAATTTAATTCACCAATCTCCTAGGGTTTTTTTAATTTTCAACCTAGGTGTCAGGATTTTGTATGTTATTATGCAAACACTTTCTTCATACGAGAGTGTGAAATGAAGTTGTCAAACGGTAACCAAACTTTTTTTTTGGGGGGGGCGAAACTATCTGATTGTAGACAAAAATCTGCATTATAAGTTTTACTTGAGATACAACATATATTTCACCCTCTCATCATTTTTTTTTCATAACATAGCATGACACTGTAAACACGCCCTTACACCTAACAACAAAATTGTGCCCAAAGTTGCCATTCTAGCCGGACAGCCCGTTAAGGGCCGGCATTGGACCAAAAGGGTAGGGTAATATTAACTGAGAGATTTAAATAGGAGACCCGGTGAAAAGTCGCCTTTTTGCGGTATCCGGTTACGGTTTCTGGTAGTTGAAACCGGAATTTTAATTCGGTTTCGGGAACTTACGGTTAGGGGTTAGCGATATAGGATAAGTTTTGGGTTGCGTGGAATTGTAGCAGTTGGTATTGTCTTTTATGAGTTTAAACGTTAACGTTTTTATTTGAAGTAGGTCAAAATAACTACTCAAATAATAATGTAAGTTTTTAGGCTAACAAGGTTCTTTACGTTATCAGTACAATTTAAAACGGGGAAGGTACCTATTTCCCATTTTAAATTATACTAATAATCACACATAATTTACGGATTTCGGCATGATAATTACTGATTGTTATAAGTTCAATACATTTATTAATAATCTAAAATTTTACACAGGTACCTTTTGCAACACTTACAAACACTTACTTACTCACTTTTAAACATAAAAAACTATGGTAAGTATTTTTGTTCAAACGGTATAATTATTACAATTCAGCTTTAGGTTTTCATTTATATCTCCGTGAGATAGGTAGATTGTGTTTTTTATTTATTTCAACGTTAACCTGAAACAAGAAACAAACAAAGCTACGTAATTATTATCTACCAATAATGAAAATGTAAAGATGAAAAGAAATGAATATGCCTCATTAAATCTAGGCACATGCCAGATGTTTGCGGTTTTAATTTATGAAAGGCAGTCGAAGCCAGGTAAATAAATAATGCATGTAATAGTAGATTGTTCAACGAGGGACTAAAACAGGCCATTATGACACGAGATATTTATCCACCCGAGCGTAGCGAGGGTGGATGTAGTTCGAGTGTCATTATGGCTGTTTAGTCCCGAATTAAACACTCTACTTTTCACTTAGAATGCGAGGAAAAAAGCTACGTTCTACATAATCTCAGTATTAATTAACAGAAAGAACAAATAAGAAACAAAAAAATTATATGTTCTGCGATGTCAAAACTTCCGATTTCTTCGGAACATGGCCACTTTACTATAGATTCGCAAACTTTTTCAAGTTATAGGTATGGTTTAGTTGGAGTATGGTTTTAAGCTTCTTAGATTTTTCATCAAAATATGTCAGAAATACGCCTTCCATAAATGATGTTGGTACCTACCTAATTTGCTTTCCAGTTTTCCAATCCATAAAAGTTTGATACGCTTTTGAATATATTACACTAGATTTCGGCGGCAAAAGATTTTGCACCACCTCTTTTGCATTCTTCTTCATTCTGGAGTAAGGCGTTAATACTTCTTCATCGCATGACGTGACATCGTAAATTATATAACTACGATTTGAACAATATTACTTATGGACAAAAACACAAAAAATAAGCAATCAAATTCGTTCCGCGTTTAAGTTTTTATCTGTATTCCTTTTTCGAAATATGACGCTTTAAATACTTGCATATTTAGCCAACGAATTGGAGCTAACTACATAACTATTTTGAAGCTAATTGGTTATTAAAAAATAAGTAATAAATTGGATTCAATCTTAATCATATATTAAACAAGTATTAAATATACATGTATATCAAGAAAATAAATCGATTCTCCTTAATATTTTTTCCCGATTGACATTTTGAGGTTATTTTCAATGTCAATAACCGTTCGTTCAAAAATCATAAACACTAGAAATGGCTGTTTAGGGGTTTCCAAAGTCAATTAAAAAAAATTTTAGAGGTTGTATCCACGGCATGCACAAAAGTGGTCCATACACAAGCACTGAAAATGGCGACTATCCTTTATTCTTGAACACCGTGAGTGTGGCTGTTTACGGGTTTCCAACGTCAATTAAAAAAATTTTACTTTAGTCCCTAGAGATTAATAAAGAGTTTTAGTCCCGATATGCAGGGACTAAAATAACATTTTAAGAGCATGAGAAGTGAAAAACATTAAAATTAACGTCTTCATACAATGCGATACAAGCTCGCGCTGTGCCACGAAAACTGTTGACTTGGGACAATATTTTCGGATCAGAAATTCATCTGCTCGACTTTCTTAAGTAACTCTAGTCTTCGTTTGATATCACTTATTTACTTTACTACGAGTAGTTTGAAGGTTTTAGCTTGACAACTAAAACATTTACCTAGTTTTTCTTACGATTCCAAGTACTTTTAATACCTACTATTACATTGAAAATACGTACCGGAAGGCGTAGCGTGGGTAGGCCGGGCCCACCACAAGGTGGATTGATGACCTGGTGAAGGTCGCAGGAGTCCGCTGGATGCGGGTGGCGCAGGACCGGTCATTGTGGCAATCTTTGGGGAGGCCTATGTTCAGCAGTGGACGTCTTTCGCCTGATAATATGATGATGATGATGATGACTTTGGAAATTTGTCATCCATTTCACAACACACTGAAATAATATATGGAGACTGTATGCAACGCAAAGAGTGTTATTACTTCAACTTGGTTGCCTGTATGACATTACAAGTTTTCTCATCACACTTGCTGTCTAAGCGCGCCATTGCTTGCGTGTAGAAAAGTGAAATTTCCTAGGGAGTAATAGAAATGTCAGTACGTCATTTACTAATATTATGTCTTAAAACTTATTTTTTTGTCGGCAAGAGCAATGTAAATCATTGTATGCACTCTAACATTCTCGTTAGTAATTCCGTACTTACCCCCCTTGATGCACAATGTACTATTTTTATACTTACGATAATTATGCTAAATATCTCGTACGAATAAAACGCAAACCCACCAATCCTAGTCAGACTACCTGTAAAAAATATACCTAAAGGATTTCATCCCAATCGTTCGTGCACGAAAGTAAAAAAACGCAAAGACGGGTTAATCGCGGAGCGATCGCACCGGCTTCTGCAAGCGGATAAAAAGAGATAAAGCTAAGGGCTGGTGGTCTGTATTACTTAACTACAGCCAAGCACAAAAGTGCTTCTATCCTGAATTTTAGCTATGTCATAATGCGTATTTGGAAGTCGAATAAAACTGAAAAATGTGATATTTCGATTTTGGCCGTGTGGTGACGGCATTAAGAATACATTTGTCATCAGCCCAACTCTTCCCGCGGGTGTCGTAAGAGTCGACGAAGGGATGGAAGTGTCACTGACCATTCTTTACTAGAACATTGATGATGGGCAGCAGCGTCATCAATGACATAATAGTACACACATTACTGCGATCGCCAACCCGTTTGCCTAGCGTGGCGATTATGGGCATTTACCTCCTAATGCGTACGCATAGTTATAGGAAAGGCCTACGGTCAGCAGTGGACTAACATAGGCTGATGATGATGCTGATCGCACCGGCTTCTGCAAGCGGATAAAAAGAGATAAAGCGAAGGGCTGGTGGTCTGTATTACTTAACTACAGCCAAGCACAAAAGTGCTTCTATCTTGAATTTTATCCATTGTTGAATTGGTTCTGAGGCCAGGGTTAAGGCTCATGAGGAGCACCAAAAAAACACGTCCATTCCTAACTATATTGTGAGAGAAAATCTACCCACATATAGTCGGCGCCTAATAACTAAACCTTCCCACATATATTACAGTAATCAGTCATAAGCGCATTTGGAAAAAACTCTGAAAAACGCGGGCCGAATAATTTTATTAATACCTATATTGCGAATGATGATCGATATTTCGATTTTTAGTTATGCCTACCAGTAACATACTTTTCTTTGTAATAAATGTACAGCGTGTATTTTTAATATCACCCACCACAAAAATACACGCTGTATATTTCTTTAAATCCGATTTAGAACAGTTCAATAAATCTGGCACCCTAGTGAAAAGGGGTATAAATCGAAATTTGCCACTTTACAGGAGAGCCAAAAAACGATTGGCGAAAATATTCAAAATTACTGTGCCGAAATGGCTAAAGAATTAGAATAACTTTAAATGTACTTTGAGTAAATACGATGCGCTCTTTCACATGCCGTCATTGGTTTATGGCTAAAATCAATAGTTTAAAAAAAAATTGACTTGTACCCGCTGAAATAAATGCTATAAGGAATATAACCAAATTAGTACCCCTTTTCACATATATTGGACATTAGTGAAAACGGGTATACATTTAACTTATTTTATAATAACTCTTTTTGAGATGTACTTTTACGAAAAAAAATTAGTCAAGTTTGTTTGCAAAATTAATTTTAATGGCATAGCATGTATGTATACAATATAATCCCAAAAAAACCGACTTATACCATTGTGCACAAAATGTTAGTAACATGTAAAAGGGAATAACAAGATTTATATTAATCTCTTTATTCAATTGTATCCAAATTCCATGAAATAAGTAACAATAAAAATATTTCTTTTTTCCATTTATTATTAGAAATTATTTCCTTGAATTAGAAAAATATTACTTCTTTTCAACAGCCAAACCACAACGCATCATGAAATGAAATGTTTTTAAATTTCATAGTACCAAAAATACCATAATGTAGCATTTATTTATTATTATCAAAATCGTGTCATAATATTTTTTTTCTCATGCCTTATTTTGCTAACACGGTATTCGACAAAAAACCTAAATAGTACAAATAGTCCTACTGTCCGAATTATAACTTTATGCCCTGGATGTCGTGCGCGCAGCTAGGTGGGTACGTTCCGTCACGCCTGAATGACAATTTTGTATCTTATCGAGTCACCTAAAATAACATACTATTGAAAATGGATATTAAAAAAAAACTATTGTCTATAGCCTATCGTAATGTACATTACGATACAACTTTGAAAAAAAAATTAGTTCGAAATAAGCATAAATAAAGTAAAGCACGACCGAAGGGAGTGTTTTAAATCGACACGATTTACGAATTTCATTTTTGCATGTGTACCGTACGACATTTTTTAGTACAGATGGCCTTCCGAAGTTTTCAACCAGGCAAGATATTAAACGACTCCTCGCACTAGTGTGTAAAGAAGTTATTTCAGTTGTTTCGGATAAAAATAGTGACGTTGCATTGCAGTACTCTGTATGGAATCTTAATAAACAGACTTAAATCGACGATAAAAATACTGTCTAAATAAAAAGCCTGTCACTATTATGTTCTATCGATTATAATTCTTATAAAAGTTGCATAGGTAAATATAGGTACGATCAACTTGAATTTTTGTGTTAATTATACATTAACTTTATTAATTTCGTTAGTAGACAATTTAAAAAAATATTGTGATAGCAACAGCCATAGAACAGCAGCAAATACTCGTACAAGGCTATTATAGCGCGCTTTCAAAATTACCTAGATCATTAAGTAAAATTGTTACTACAATTTAAAAAAAAGTATTTGCGTTAGGTCATTTAAAACTGTCAACACAAACTAATATTACACAATTAACATAGGTTTTAACAAATAAGCAGCAGAATTTAACAGTTTGAATTTGAAAAAAGAATACAATCATACTTTAAGAAAATCATTAACCACTAAGTAAATTAAATTTTAAAAATTAACACTATTTTAAACATTGTGTATATATAATGAAACTTAGTGTAAAAGGGTACAACTTAGTACAAATCCGTCAATTTTATTTACTGGTGTTAAATGTTAAGTAATAGGTACTTTTTTAATTAGTGCAAACGGATATAATTACCGCAAATGGATTTTATCACATGTAAAAAACTGTAATTCTAAGTGATTAAAGTCGACTTGTACCCGTAACAACATAATTTTATTCGTGAATATGGATTTATGTCGAATTGTATCTCAAAAAATGTTTTTATTGTTCGTGTAAAGTGATATAAATACACATGGATCCTCATTATCCGAGTGACCATCAAGAGAATATGAGTAGTTATAGCGTTACACACAACAAAAATCCAAACGCGTAAAACGTAGCTACACTAATACCTTTTGTAACTTTACAACGATGTACTTTTTTTGTTAGTAAGAATTTATTTCAACTTATACCTACACTGCATGGTCATTTGTGTTAGTTATACCATATTACACGACCGTAACTCTGTCAATTTACGTGATATCTTAGATCCTTTTTTTTTGAAATTTTTTGGTATACTTAACTCAATTTGGCCAAAATTCGACTTATACCCCTTTTCACTAGGGTGCCAGAAATATGGTAGGTACATTAAGAATAGACACACAAGGTAAGAAATATTATTTGGTAAATACCAAAAGATACCAAAATTTTGAGTGAAAGAACCAAACTAATTCCAAGAGAAGTTAGTTTCTTCTTTGGATGGACAGATGGCAGTTGAAAATTTGGAACTCTTTCTTAAACTTGTGTAGACATATCATAGGTAGATGGGGATAAGTAAATAGGTTAGATATATTACGTAAGACGCATAAGTACCTAGTATGTATATTGGTTTATAATTCAATTAAGTTTAAACTCACTCGGTTGTAGATAATTGCAAACTAAAACTTGTGTTCGTACCTGTACCATGAACGTAAATGATGCGTTTAATGGCTCCGTTTCTACATTATGAGTACGACAAAAAAGTCATCATTAAGCATACACTGCCAAAAACGTTTCGTCTGTCAAAATATTCACAAAAACAAAACAATATAAATGCATGATAAAACCAGACAATCATTTAAAATGAGATCTTGATTCCAGGGAAAAGTAAAGGATGAATAGTTTCAAGTTAGGTATTGAACTTCGAAGTTTGGGCATGGTCATTCGGAAGAAGCTGAATTTTCATAGCAAAAATCTAAGTGTCAGAGGGATCGACCAAACTTTTTTATCGACTTATCGATATTAAGGAATAATCCATTATCAACTAAAAGATTATTCTGTAAAGGTGCATTCAGACCAAACGAGCATTCGCTATTATTATGTCCCTCATTCTACGAAATTCGATCGTTACATTACACAAAACGTGATTCGTTGATTTCGTAGAGTGGGGGATAGAATAGCGAATGCTCGTTCGGTCTATATACACCTTAACATTTGAATTCTTAGATAAGTAACTTGAATTTTGATATTAAAATGAATCATGACAGCTGCACCTACAATATTTATATCACTTAAGTTTTCATAAGTGATAGAGTTTGTGAGCACATACCTACGATCTCAATATAAAAGTGCTGATGCCTGACATGATTTATTTTAATATTGAAATCTAAGTTACTTATAAAAAAGATCAAATGCTATAGAATAATCTTTTAAGCTAGTAATGGGCTATTCCGGAACATCGATAAGTCGATAAAATAGTTTGGTCAATCCCTTAGTTAGATTTTCGCTATGAAAGTTCTGTTCCTTGGCCATTCGATACATTGGTAAGTTTGGTCGAAAGTAGTTAGTAAGAATCAAAGTCACGACTTCTAAGTCCGTAGACAAATAAACAGTTTAGCTGTTGTGGTTATAAATTAGGATTTTGTAATAAATTGATTCCCATAATATGCAGAGCGATCACGCACCTAAACCTAGTTTTTATCGAAATTTAGTACGTAATTGTCGTTACAAACCTGACATAAATTAAGGTTCTTTTTATTATTTTGCGTTAATTGAGTGTATTTAAAATTAATAGTAAAAAAGCTTACTTTCTTTCTATTCCATCCATACCACTCGTATTCGTATATCGGTGTGAGCGACCTGGGTAGAAAGTATATCTGCGTTAATAACGCGACTGCAGCTCATGTTGAGCACATAATTATTTACCTAAAGTAGCAGTTTAGAATAAACACGCGAACGAATAAATTACGAAGCTCGCGTAGTTGAGTCATATAAGCCAGTGTATTATTACGTCAGAAATAACACTTTAACAAGTGCAGTTTACCGGACATTGTTGAGTAGCGCTGCAGGCACTTTATACAGGTTGATTAGTTATAAAGAAATTTAATACACTTTGACAAATCATACGAGGTCGAAAAATTCGCGAATTTTAGATCGTCGTACGGAATGGTATAACGCTTCGCGCGTACTTTTTTTATTTTCTGCTGTCGAAAACTGTACAATTGATATACTTAAATTTAATCTAACTAACCTAACCTATATCTATAGGTACATTTAGAACAAACGAGTATTCGCTCATTCTCATTTTGTGTAACGAACGAATTTCGTAGAGTGGGGGATACTCTACGAAATTCGTTCGTCACACAAAACGTGATTCGTCGAAATGCGTTGATTTCGTAGAGTGGGGGATAGAATAAGCGAATGCTCGTTTGGTCTAAATGCACCTAAGATTGGCCTTGTGGCATTGTACCGATGATGCTAGCGGCATTTGCTCACTGTATCGCAATACTGATGCGTTGTGCGAAGAATCTAAATTGGTCCGTCAAACAAACCGGTCAAATGCATGATGAAGCTGGATACAACTTCAAGAGAGTGTTTTCGGAATGTAAATGCAAGTGAGATGTATGGGTGTGCCTTGCAGCCAGGCGCCTTCATTTATTGGACTGACTATTTATTCTCATACACGATAATATCTAACTAAGGAACAGGTACTACTTTGCTACTACTTAACTAGGTCTTCTTCTTTTTTAGACTTTTTCGACCATTTCGGTGTAGGCCTCCTTCAATGCTTTCCATTCTCTCCGGCACCGAGCCACATGCAGCCAAATTTACGCCCGAGATCCTCTTCACGTCATCCGTCACTATGCTTATTAATGTCATACATAAAATAAAATCTACATGTTTTGTGGAATATCTCAACTTGTTTTTTATTGTTTTTTTTTTAAGTAATAAAAGTACTTTATATGTCATATGAATTTAAATATTAGATATTATATACTAACGAAAAATACCGCAGTTTACCAACCCTAGGTGATCTTTTTTAGCCATCAGCAGCGTAAGCCGAGGACGTGGGCTTAAATCCGGGAAACTTCGGTATTTTTCTTTGGCATATGACATGTAATATTTAAAATAAAATATTTTATTTATTTTGTTTTTATCTCCCGTTAAAAACATCATCCTATGCATGCATAGGCGTAATACCACGGGGAAGCGAGCGATCCTATGGAAAGATAGAGGCGATTTTATTCACAACTTGATTTATATCTTTATTGTGAACTTATCTTATAGGGCTCTGGTCTAAACTATGGTGTTAGAACCTGCTAGATTCCAGCCAGCTATTCTTAGGTCAAAATAATGTACGCATATTTTGAATAATCCCTCAGCATCTGGGATACTTTGTAACAATATCACAATATTGCTACAAAGGTACGTTTATGAATAATACTAGTAAAACAAAAATATGTAGTTATGAACTAGTAATATAAGAAAACCGACCAAGAGCTTATCGGGCCATCGGCTGGGCCGATTATGTTCGAAATAGTTTTATATTAAAGTGTTCTATGAGCCCACTATTCCTGATTTTTTTCATATAGAAATCGTACTCTACTGCGTATCAAAAGTTAGAGGGGAGGGGACACCATTTTTAAGAGACCTATTCAATGATACCCCACACTATAGGATTACAGCAAATAAAAAAAAATCATCCCCACTTCACCAGTTGGGGAGGTAATATTTTACTAGTTTTTATTATACCACTTTGTTGGCATGATTAATATGTATCACATCACATCATCAGCCTATGATGGTCCACTGCTGGACGTAGGCCTCTCCTTTTAACTATGCGTATAGACGCATTAGGAGGTAAATGCCCATAATCGCCATTAATATGTATACCTGTACCAAATTGCAGATTTCTAGTACTAGCGACCACTGAGCTATGCTGCGGACAGACGGATAGACGGACATGGCGAAACTATACGGGTTCCAATTTAGCCATTTTGGCTACGCAACCCTAAAAATGTGTAATGTATAGGTATTATGCTACGATAATGATCGTCAAAAGTAGGTATCAAGAAATATAAACACGTATTAACTCAAGGATATAAAAGATGCTACAGTAGACAATTTCCTAATTATTAATAGAATCTTCGGGCCGTTATTAAATTACCGAACAGTTTTCAGATTGACTTGTTATTTTCATCAAATATAATTAGAGCTTGCAGTGGACTAAAGCAGTAGCGAAAGGTGTCATTTATTTATTCAAAATTACACAGTGTATACATGTACAAGACAAGCAGAGACGAGACAGGATAACCATCAGATGGTCAGACGCGATTCTCGCAGTCACAAATGACTTAATTCAAAAGATGCTAAGGAAAGCAGAAGACCAGTGGGCCATTTCTCGAAAGCTTGTAACTTGTAATTCAAGAGGCAGTCCTTATCTAGTTAATAGTGTCAAAAAGAGACATCCACTTGTATTAAAAGTTACAAGCTTTTGAGAAATGGGCCCCAGTAGGCTATGATGGTACCGTTTGTTGTTGTTGGCATCAGGTTCTAACAAGTATGTACCTACATAAATGCGAAAGTGACGAGTAGCATCAGCTCAGGGTGAACTTCAACGTATAGACGCTTAATCATGGTGGTCCCGGTCCTCACGAGGTAACTAACTGCAGTCATAAGTTTGCGACGTAGAATAATTATAATCCTAAAAAAACTTGAATATCACCTCCGCTACTTTTCAAGCTCCCGTGGGTTTGTTATGATTATGAAAATCTCGAGCTAACGTTAATTTCGTCGGTTCATACCTACGGCGTCCTTACCACGGGTTGTAGCCGTAAGTACCATGGCATGTAACGTTGACGTTAGTGTGTACGTTCGCTCCAATACTCGTAAATCAGTGCGAGCGCATTTGACTGTTTTACAAATGGAGTGAACTCTAGCGTAAACCTTACTTGCCGACTGTAAAGGTGTGTTTAAACCAAAAGAGCATTCGCTATTCTAGCGCCCGTTCTAAGAAATCAACCAATTATCACGTTTTGTGTACCGATCGAATTTCGTAGAGTGGGAGGTTAGAACAGCGAATGCTCTTTTAGTATAACCGCACCTTTACATGTGTGCTTACGATGAGCTGCTTCTGTGAGTTTAGCTTACTTTCTATCCATCCCGTTCGTACTCGGGTATTGGTACGAGCGAGACGGGTAACCCCTCGTGTCTGGTCTGTCAAAAATGTACTACTTTAAATTAAACCTTGAATAGAAAAATCAAATTTCCATTAACATTGTTGACAGATGATCTTGCGGGTCGTCTCCACAGTTGAGGGGATATAAAGTAAGACCGCGATAATCTCACGGGGCAGCTCATGGTAAATGCTACTGGACGAATGGAGAAACGTTAGTGTTTGTGTAATTAACTCTCTGTTCATCCCACTTGTAGGTACTTATGAATTGACGTGAGATGTGAGCGTAATAAGTAACGCATAAAAGCCCATACAGACTCACGCCGAGAACCCCCGATAACACCCGAGAAGCGTGATTGTGACTGCTTTCTTGACGTTTCGTTCTCGCGCTCGCCTGTTCTCCGATCGGTGCCGAGAACGTTGCGCAAGAAGCGAGAAGATCGCATGATAGTCCCTAGAGACTC
Source organism: Thaumatotibia leucotreta (assembly GCA_025490895.1). Taxonomy (NCBI): domain Eukaryota; kingdom Metazoa; phylum Arthropoda; class Insecta; order Lepidoptera; family Tortricidae; genus Thaumatotibia; species Thaumatotibia leucotreta. Next base: position 41,848 of record JALPQI010002575.1, read on the forward strand.
ACGCGAAAAGCTTGTGAGTGTAGACGCCTTCTTGAACACTATTTCTCGGCAAGACTTCTCGCGTGAGCCTGAACACAGTTGCGCTTACGTCTCAGCTCAGCCATGGACAAGCGCGAATCGCGGCGCTGCAAGCGTTTTTCCTAATCATTACGTGTAATCTGAACTAACCACCGCGCGTTGCGCGTGTCGAGCGCGCAATGAACAGACAACACATTTGCCGCGTCGCAATTTGCGCGTGTCCGTGGCCGAGCAGTGATGGCCTGGCCACGACATTGGTCTAAGGCTTAGCGGAAAACTATACGCACGAGAGGGAGTACACTAATCGGCATCCCGCTCCAACTCATGGATTCGCTCGCCGCTGATCACCTTAGAGCAATGTCGTGGAAGGCCTTTACACCGCCAACTCATGGTAGGGACACGGCAAACATCGCCGTAGTTTCAAGGGCTTCCATATTTCATTACTCCGTGTTTTTACCTGGCACAGGTGAAATATAAATTAAATTTGATGTTTTATCGCTAAAGGCATTATTTTATTGTTAATGAAATTTGGTACTTTGCGTAAATGATACCTTAAAAATGATGGACACATTTTGGACTTGAAATCTGGTGTAGGAACGTATTCTATAAACTAATATTGACAGAAACTTTTTTTTTTAAAACAGTTTAATTTATAAACAGTAATTGTATACCTGCACAGATTTTAAAATAACGAACTATAAAAAAATGTATACTTAGACAAATTAACTCTAACTAACCTAACTAGTACCCCAACCTATATAATCTAAGATTGGCCCTAACCTTGTGGTATTGTACCGAGGATGCTTGCTGCATTTTCTCGCTGTATCGCAATGCTGATTCCTTGTGCGAGGCGAGTGTGTCACTAGCTCGTCAGTCTTTAGTTAAGTCAACCAGACATTTCGCGATTTCAACAAACAATTTGCGTGCGCTGTGGCCCCATGAACCTAAAGTTTCCGTCCCAAATGGTATAAAATCGTACTCTTTGATACCAACTAAAACAATTTGCTGCCCAATGAAAATCTGCAATAATCCGCATTCCTATCAACAACAATATTCGAAAACACGCAAGTTAAAATGTCGTAGCGAAAGTCTAAACCACTTTTGACGAAACTTTCGAGCTTTATTACATTTTTCCGATACAAACTTGGTTACGGTCTGATTGGAAATCGCTGTCCGAATTGTTGGCAAGTCCTTTTATAAGGTTCTGTTTGTGCTTATAGTACACAAAGGTCGAGTTGTTATTCGACTTTTAAAATAAGTTCTCCAGTTTATTCGTGGGAGTGTATTTATTGGTAACCCTAAGCCTATACAGTGTCCAAACACGTATGTATTCATTCAACAAAGCCAAAATCTACATGTGTAGTGCCCGCTTTCCACTGCGAGCGGAGCAGAGTCATTAATGGGTCCGTTTACCTTTCACTGCTGCTGTAACTCGCAGCCGTCAACTAAATACTAGTCCTTAGCGAGCGATGAACGTGAAACGGAGCCATCAATATGCCTACAGAACTTTACCACATTTTTAAATTCTGGTATGTTAACCAGGTCAACGTGGTGAGATGGTCAAACGCATACTCTGATCCATACAGGTTGGAGTGCGGGGTGAGACAGGGGGGTATTTCCTCACCCAAGCTCTTCAACCTGTATGTAAATGCATTAATAGAGGAGCTCAGCAGCACTCATGTCGGCTGCCATAATGATGACGTATGTGTCAACAATTTGAGCTACGCTGACGACATGGTGCTGTTGAGTGCCTCTCCGTGTGGACTAAGGCAGTTACTTGGCATTTGTGAGCAATTTGCTCGTAGTCACGGCCTTGTCTACAATGTCAAAAAAAGCGAATGCATGGTCTTTCAAGTCAGAGGTAAATACCTGCCACCTGTTCCTCCCATACGCCTGTACGGTACTCCGTTGAATAGGGTAGACTCATTTAAGTATCTCGGCCATGTGGTTACCTCTGACTTGAAGGACGATGCAGACATTGAGCGAGAACGAAGGGCGTTGTCTGTTAGGGCAAACATGATTGCTCGCAGGTTTGCTCGTTGCTCCGCTAACGTTAAGTTAACTCTCTTTAGAGCCTTTTGTACAACTTTCTACACGAGCAGCCTGTGGATCTCATATACCCAGAAACAGTACAACGCCCTCTGTGTACAGTACAACAATGCCTTCAGGATGATGATGGGACTGCCCCGATACTGCAGTGCATCAGGGATGTTTGCCAATGCTAGGGTAGACTGTTTCTACGCCACAATGCGGAAGCGGTGCACATCCCTGTTGCGTACGGTGCGAGACAGCTCTAACAGCATCCTGAGGGTATTCGCGTCAAGGTTTGACTGTCAGTACATCAATCATTGCCATATGATACATGTGCTGACAGGCAAGCCAATATATCCTATGTAAATGTGTCTCTTGTGTTTGTCCTGTCTGTACCTACTAACCATAGTCTTATTATTCATTTATTTGTTACTAATTCTATCACATGTGTTGTAATTTGTAATTTGTTGTGTGTATAATTTGAATGTATATGGACCTGGTCTGAAATAAAGATTTTTATTATTATTATTATTATTTCCTTTATTGATCTTTTCTCTTAGGCTAGGTGTTTTATAAACATGTCTATAAAAGTAAAATACAATACAACATACAAAAACAATACAAAATATAAACACTTTATAAAAAACCTAACCTAGGGTACCGCCGGCAACGGAGCGGGCCCAAGCTGCCGGTGGTTAAGGTCGCAGAGAGAGGAACCGACGGACTATCCGCGCCGTGTCCAGGACTACCGCCTCCTGCATCTGACCCTTGATCCAGCCATCTAGCGAGAGACTCTTAAGATGTTGGTCGAGACTCTTCGCTATTAAACCGTTCGCTGTAACGACTATCGGGACTATGATCGTCGAGTCAACATCCCACATGGCGGTTATCTCGTGGGCCAAGTCTAGGTACTTACTGGACTTGTCCTTCTCGGCCTTCACGAGATTCTCATCATGGGGGATGGTGACGTCGACGAGCACAGCCCGGCGCTGCGATCGATCTACCAGCACGATATCAGGCTTATTGGCTACAATAGTCCTGTCCGTGATGATAGGTCGATCCCAATAGAGCGTGGCACGACCATTTTCGAGAACTGGTGCAGTTGTGTACTTATAGTATGGCACTTCGACGTCCACAAGGCCGTATCGAAGAGCAAGCTGCTGGTGTATAATACTGGCTACGAGGTTATGTCTGTGCAAGTACTCGGTGTTAGCAATCTGAGAACAACCGGAAATAATATGCCTGAGTGACTCTCCGGGACGGCGGCATGCCCGACAAATGTCGACCGTACCGTCCTTCAGGATATATTTCCGATAGTTATTCGTCATGATAACCTCGTCAGCAATTGCACAGGCAAAACCCTCGGTTTCTCCGAAGAGGTCCCCGAATCGTAGCCAGTTCACCGACGCGAGCAGATCCACGTCAGGTCCCGTGAGGGCCTTGTAGAACCGCCCGTGTAGCTCCTTGCTCTTCCATACCGCCCTGCGGTCCTCGGTGCTTAGTACCACAGGTCTGCGCCAGTTCTCTTTTGCCAAGGAGAGCGGCGTGAGGTTCCGGTCTACTGCCACCACGTCACGATGCATCCCGCACTCATTGTTAAGAAAATAGTTTCTGAGATTGTACACCTCGTGGTTGTGGAGGTTTTTGGCATTTAGGAAGCCGCGGCCCCCACACCTCCGCGGGATGTACAATCTCATAACTGATGAGCGCGGGTGTAGCATTCGATGTGTGGTAAGCAGTGTACGGACCCTTCGATCCAGGGCGTCCAGCTCGGTCTGAGTCCACCTTAGTATGCCAAAGGAGTATGTGAGTATGGGCATTACCCAGGCGTTGAAGGCGCGCACTTTGTTGCCTCCTGACAAAAGACTGTTAAGTACTTTTGTGAGCCGGCTGAAAAAGCGCTCCTTCACCGCCTGTCTAATTCCCATATCTTCAATACCCAGAGACTGTGACATACCAAGGTATTTATAGGTTTCTGCTTCCGAGATAGATCTGAACGACATTGTCTCAGAAAGCTGTAAATTTGTTGAATTTACTACTTTCCCCCGCTGCACATGCATAACCGCACACTTATCGACACCAAACTCCATATTGATGGCACTACTGAAAACTTCTGTGGTTCGCAGTAGCTCCAACAAGTCTTGGCTATTTGGCGCAAATAATTTGAGATCATCCATGTACAGAAGGTGAGAAATGACTTCACCCTCTCTCCGAAGCCGACAACCTAGTCCTGAATCCTTCAGCAGGGTGCTGAGGGGATTCAGAGCTAGGCAGAACCATAAGGGACTCAGACTGTCACCCTGGAATATGCCTCGCTCGATCCTTATGAAGTCCTGCGGGCCAGAGGGGTCATCTCCGCCTCCTGGTTGACGAAGGACTGTGGTCCACCGCCCCATACACGCGCCGAGAAAGGATCTTAAAGCTGCATCAACTTTATACAGCTCCAAGACCCTCTTCAACCATGAATGGGTCACCGAATCATAGGCCTTCTTGTAGTCAATCCAAGCGGCGGAGAGGGCCCCTTTGTTACGCCGGACTTGCTGGCAAATGGTCATGTCGATGAGGAGGAGCTCTTTAGTACCACGGGACCCAACCCTACATCCATTTTGAGCAGAGGCCAGAACATTGTTCGCAACAATGTGCGTGTTAATTTTTGCTCTCAAAATGGATGTAAGGAGCTTGTAGAGTGTAGGCAAGCACGTGATGGCCGGGCCTTTAGGGCTGAGTGGAGAGCGTCCAGCGGCACGTTGGTTAGATCGAGCGTCCAAAGGATTTGAACGTTGGGCACCTGGGCCACGCACATGCGTTTGAATTTGTTTAACGAACCCGCTGCACGCCCCGCTAGCGCGTCTACTCAGTTTGCACACTAATGCCGCTGCCACGACATTGGTCTAAGGCGACCAGCTTAGCGGAAAACGATACGTGCGAGAGGGAGTACCCATATCGGCATCCCGCTCCAACTCATGGATTCGCTCGCCACTGGTCACCTTAGACCAATGTCATGGCCGGGCCTTAAGGGGTTTGGACGGCGTGCATTAAGGCAATGGTTGGCATTTGATTAACATGCACGCCACAATCCCCGCTCAGATTGCCATCTTGGCTTCACACTCAGGTATCCGTTATCTACGATAGCTGCTGACCAAATGGCCAGTCTGCTAGCTTATTTGTCCCTAATGTGCTTATACCATAAAGACAGTCCCAAAGGCTAAAATAACATTAACTGAACGAGAAGTCTTAAAATAAGATAATAAATGTTAAGGACAAAAAGGCACTTAAAGGTAGCTAAACGATGTCCAATTAATTAACCGATCGCGATGGCTTGGCCTTAATCCGGTCATCGATAGCGCTATCGGCCCGTGTAATCCATACCGCATTAAGACCGGTAAGGTACTATCACAGATCACCTCGGGTGAAAGATAGAGCATACAGTCTTTTAAAACCCTCCTCATCCTCAGTTGTCTTATTTAGTAAACAGTTTATAACCTAATAGAGCACGTCTTCTGCCATTTGCTATTTCCTTGATTAAAAATTTAGCCGCCTCATAGAAAAAAAAATACTTTTGTCATTTTACGGGTATCTTGTCATTATGCAAATATGGCATTTAGCAAAAGAGTGTACTTTGAGGTTAGAAATTAGTTTACACCTTCCCGGACACTCAACGCCTATAGACGTGATTCCATTGTTCTTTCTATTGTGTCTGGAGTAGTGTCCGTGAAGGTGTTAAATGTACAGTGTGTTACCATCGTGCTTATATTGAAACTGAGGATTGAGATGCACATTTTTAGCCAAATCGTGAGTATTCTATTGATAATTTTTTTTTTGCTGTAAAATTTATTTTTGTAAGAAAAGTTTAGTGAGATATTATATTTACGTTCTTCAAAATAAATTGTAAATTAGCGCTTGATAATGACAGTTCACAGCCAATTGCAGCATTTGACAACAAAGCACTACACGCGTTACGTTGATCTTTCGAAGGAAATAATATTATTTGGACGGTTAATTTAAATATTTGTCAACTGTTAATACTTGAAACCCATTTTCGCAAAAGCTGGGGTTATGGTAGCACACCGTATAAGACATGGTGACATGTTCGCGATCCCATGGCTCCACCACTACGGCATAGGGGTTGGCAGCATCCCAGAGTTTTATTGGGTGGGCTAGTCTTTCGTGGACTAGAGAACCTCACTTAACCAATACGTTATATTTGGCTCTACCCCCGAGAGCCTCATGTTACGTAGTGGTATGCAATTCAATGCATTTCTTTAAGTTAAAATAAAAAGCGTCTGCAACTTCAGGGCACGAGTATTCACATGTTCATCGCACAGCCGTAGGAGTCGTTGAAGCGTACGCGAGAAGCAATTGTTTTCAAGTAGGTACTTATTTGCATTTCACAAATTAATAGTACAACTACTTTGAAATGTAGGGTCACATGTGTGTTAAGCTCGCGATATAATATAATAAATATGAAACAGGTTTTTAAGTACCTGCACAGAACACAGTCATGACCAAGGAAGAAATAATTGTGATAAACTAAATAATAAAAGCCCTCCTGTGATTCGAACCCGAAACCTCGAGCTTTAAACATCTAGACTAAGAAGGCTAATAAACCCAATTGACAGTTAAATACATACACATTATGTACTGACCAGGGTGCTTTGCCAAGTTGCCAATCGCTAAAGCTTAATCGTCAATCGTAAACGAAAGGCAGCTAACTGTCTTTGTCGCACTAATACAAAAGAGTGACAGAGAGTGAAAACTACGATATGCTACTTAAGCGTTAGCGATTTTCAAGTAGGTACTTATTTGCATTTCACAAATTAATAGTACAACTACTTTGAAATGTAGGGTCACATGTGTGTTAAGCTCGCGATATAATATAATAAATATGAAACAGGTTTTTAAGTACCTGCACAGAACACAGTCATGACCAAGGAAGAAATAATTGTGATAAACTAAATAATAAAAGCCCTCCTGTGATTCGAACCCGAAACCTCGAGCTTTAAACATCTAGACTAAGAAGGCTAATAAAACCAATTGACAGTTAAATACATACACATTATGTACTGACCAGGGTGCTTTGCCAAGTTGCCAATCGCTAAAGCTTAATCGTCAATCGTAAACGAAAGGCAGCTAACTGTCTTTGTCGCACTAATACAAAAGAGTGACAGAGAGTGAAAACTACGATATGCTACTTAAGCGTTAGCGATTGGCTACTTGGCGAAGCATCTGGGTGCTTAGACAAGTTGCCAACCGCTAGCGCTTAATCGTCAATCGTAAACGAAAGGCAGCTAACTGTCTTTGTCGCACTAATATGAAATAGTGACAGAGAGGGAAAACTACGATACGCTACTAAGCGTTAGCGATTGGCTAAGCATCCAGGCATTAGGTATGAGCATGTATGTAAGTACTTACCTCCTAATGCGTCCTTACGCATAGGCTGTGGAAAGGCCGTTGTCCAGCAGTGGACTGATAAAGGCTGATGATGCTGGTTTTTTGTTGTGTGTGTGATGTGACCAAGCATGGAAAATGGCTTTTGCAGGCTGAATGTTATGTTTAAACGACCCTGGGAGTCCGTTTAATTTAATATGACGCCTGCAAAAACCCTTTCCAGCCGTGCTAATATGGTAGGTGCATTCCACGAGAACGTCGGTTACGTGACGCCGTTCTTCGCATACATCTAAGAAAGTTACAAATACAATTTTTGCGTATTTTAATTTTGTAAGTGTTTATATTTATAGAGAATTCTCTAGCTTTCCACATATTTCTAAGGTAGCTGTCATAGCCGTCACGTACCCGACAAAGTTGACTTTTTCGTGGAATGTACCGGTACTTAGGTATCTCAAACATGCCGCAAAAAACAGATACCTACTGTTTTGATATATTATATGGTTATAGTTTATGTAAAATACGTATAAAATTTCCATATAAAACTAAAATTATACGATTTGCTACCATTTTTTTAAATTACTATTTAAATAGGCAGTAATATCATTACACATTATACTTAATAAGGCATTCTGATGCGATTCTTACTTATATTGACAATCCTAGTAATTTTAATAACATTTTATGTTAAGCCTAATAGAAAATGTAGGTACTTAATAGAAACAGGACTCTTCCAGTTGTCATTAAGGTACTATAGGTATGATGATGAAGTTGGAATGTTTATTAAAGTATCCGACTAACTGGTATTTACGTTTTGCCTGCGAATGCAATTTTGCTATTTCCACTTAAGTATAAAACGAGAGACCATAAAAGAAGAACCTTTAATGCATAACAATCATAACTAATGTTTACATTAAAATTGCATTAACAGACCGCCTATAATCGATTATAATACTTTAATTCGGCTGTACACAAACGCAGATTGCTTTTTTACGATTCAAAAACTGCCCGAAAGGTTTTGCAAATGCACTACCGTATTACCGATGAAATGCTTAAAAAAGAACCATCTATTTTTATTAACGCAAACGAATTCCAAATTCAAATTAAGATGTAAGGGATGTGGTTTTAAGTGGAGCGGAAGAAATACTGATATAAAAGCCCTAGCACAAATTATGCTAAATAGTAACTCGCGGTCATCTCGTGGCTACCCGTTTCTGTTTGATTGATACCTATATTTTACTCGCGGGTAAACTTATGTAAACGGGCAACCGCGAGAAGGCCGCGAGTTATTGTCGCGTACCATCATAATGATTGCGTTAAATTGGCACTAAAAACTAAAACCGACAAGAACATATTTTAAGGTTAGGAAGATTTGTTTCATTTTGTAACATTACAATTTATGAAAGCTTTGCATGCATGATAGATACATATAGATAGGTACTTAAAAACATAGACAGCCACGACCGAGGAACAAATATTTGTTATAAATAAATACACAAATAATGCCCTCGCCGGGATTCGAACCCGGAACCTCCAGCTTCGTAGGCAGGGTCACTACCGACTAAGCTACGGAGGCGGTTTCATGATGTTAAACACTACCCGCTACCGCCGCAACCACATCCTAAACCAGACCTAAGCGATGCTAATGAGCCTCACCTCTTAATTTTTGCATAAAATCTGTTGGCGTGGGAGGTAGGATTACAGTTCGATAACGATCTTGTGCCGTGCGTGCTGACACTTTGGAGAACAACAGTTCCGTAGGCTCCTTTAAAAAAGGACCTAATTTAAACTTAAGACGCTAAGGGCCGATTGCACTTAAGAGACTGGTCAACGTTGCATTGTAGATTTATTGTGTTTGCGGTGTTAATAATAAATGGCGTGTCACAAGCGAACGACATACTTAGAGAGTTTTTTACATACATACATAATCAGCCTATGATAGTCCACTGCTGGACGTAGGTAGGCCTCTCGTATTAACTATGCGTATAGACGCATTAGGAGGTAAATGACCATTATACTCGCCAAGCTGGGCAAGCGGATTGGCGAGCTCAGTATATAATGTGTCGACTATGATGACGCTGCTGCCCATCATCAATCTTTTATCAAATAATGGTCAGTGACACTTCAATCCCTTAGTCGAATCTTACGACACCCGCGGGAGGAGTTGGGGTGGTGACAAATGTATTCTTACTGCCGTCAACACACGGCAAGAAAGACATACTTAGAGATTTTTTTAAGATACCGGAAAAACAAGCAATGGCAGAAAGCTGTCTTAACTTCTCAGCCTGAAATACCAGAAACACGAGCATCACATGAGCGTTGTCATTGTCGATCCAGTTTATCAAATTACAATAAGCACCAAAATAATACATTTAAGAACCGATATTTCTCCAAGATCCCATCATCAGACCCCGACTTGTTGCCAGGAGGACCGTTTCGTAGTTATACCCGTAAAATAATCTTAAAAATCTGTTCATGATTCTCGGAGATGAATAGTAAGTAGGTAACATGAAAAAAAAATGAATTGACAAGTTTAGCACATAAAACACACTTTACATTAAGAAAATTCCTGCTCTCGTTAATTAACTATGTAATTTGCATAGTTTGTCATCCAGTTTTTAATTGTAATTTATAATTTATACAACTTGCGATACAGCGAGGAAAAGCCACCAAAATCCTCAGTATAATTTCACAAGGGCCAATCTTAGATATAGGTTAGGTTACGTAGATTAGTTAGATTTAGTCTATGTACATAAATTGTAGTTGTTTCTTGTAGCATAAACGTCATACAAGGATCTCTGAAAACATAAATTCAAGGCATGCACATGACTTGAAAACTGTTGGTACAGAAATATTATTTTGATAAAAACCAGCAATTAACTAGTGTTTTTATTACTATGGGATCACCCAATTTAGCAATAATTTAATGTTTCGTATAAAGCGGCTGAATTTATGATGACTTTAATTATAACTATAAATTATGTTACCGGAACATTACGAAAGCGATTTGACATAAAGTATATTTTTCTCACGGTTATAATTAGCATTTGAACAAAAGCACATTTGTAATGAATTAAATTTAAGTAAAATAAGCGTTCCTTATGTACCTTTTTGGAGCGCAATCATGAAAAGGTATCTATAGCTTTTCTTTTAATTCTTTCTCATAACATATATTTTTCGAATGGTCATGACATTAAATATAATAAAAATATCATCAAAAAATAAATAAATTAAAATATTGTCCTAATATTTATTTTGACACCGCTATTTCGTCGTGGTGATTCATCATCATCATCATCATATCAGCCGAAAGACGTCCACTGCTGAACATAGGCCTCCCCCAAAGATTAATTATGGCATAATAATTATAAATTATGGAATTACCTAATGGGAATCGCAAATTCGACCTTTATGGAGGCCTTTGTTGCAGTGGACATTCTTTCGGCTGAAATGATGATGATGTCACATTGCGGTATTTCATTGTTATCATTTGGACAATATATTACTTTGCTATGTACCTACTGCGCTAAATCTGAATGCGCTAATTAATTAGTATCCACATATTATACTCAATTTAAATAGTTTTGTAATTTTGCATAGTGAACGGTTGAATAATTTACCCAGGCAGACAGTTTAAAAACAGACAATTGAATGTCTCATTGAAAATAAAATATATTTACTCGTATTTTTGTATTCGTACCAACCTTTAACTTGAAACGATATAAATATACCTACACGGTAGGTATATAGAATGGGTCATGTAACACGAGCAAAAATTTGACTTTAATTTCAAAAATATTTCAGTATGGTTTGAGATATAAAATAAACCTTTTTTTATCGAAATGTAGTCCGCATGTATTTATTTGTTGATTTTTGTGGAGATTTATAAATAACTACTTATTTCATTAAAAAAGCTAACTCTTGAATACATATAACAATTTGACATTCCATAATTATTACTTTCAAACAAGAATTCAGGCTTGGTTAAGTATGCTTTAGTTAGTATTACTTAATGTTACTTTAAAATAATCTTTGTCTTAGTCGCTATGACCATGTGGTGTAGGGATACATTACCTACCTCAAGATTATTTGTCCCTTTTGCTCTTATGAACACATTGTTAAGACCGAATGGGACAAACAATTATTAGCCGCTTGATAAGCAAACGTTTATGAATAAGGGAGTTAGAATATATCTTTTACTCAATTGGAAAAATGAGACTCAAGAGGTTGGTGTAAAACATGCTGTTAGGAAATCTATTCAATAGTTCTATTTTTTGCTCTAGTAGTAGGGCCAACCCCGTATATAATACAAACTCGATTAAGATCAAGGTACGTAATACAAAAGTGGTATGTTCCGTTTATCGGCATAATTCGAAGCATGATTATTGCGATTATAAAAATGAAGTAGACTACATATATTATAATCACAAAAAAAAACTTTATTTCTTTACATGCAAACTTTACTGAATTTTAATATACCTTTCAAAGACCACCAGAACAGAAATATTTTAGATACGTTACGAAATTTACTAAACATTTTGTTGTAATAAATGTGACTATAACGTTTTATCGATTCATTTAAATTGCAGCATTTTTAAAGGTCAAGCATTTATAAACTTATAAGGTAGACCATACCTTTACACAAAAACAACATTACCTTAAGTATCAGGACTAATGTTTCAATTAATAATTAATGATTCTTTTTCCAACAAAACCACACTCAATGTATTTTAGTCACACCCGCCATTTCGAAAAATGCATCGAATGTCGGGCATCTCGTGTCGTTTACCTTACTAATAGATTAATTTATACGCCAGTCGATCCCCAGCTTTAATTAAGTCGTATACCGTGATTAAGTGCTTATTTTTTGTCGTTTTGTCACACATATATTACCCAAAAAAGGTCCTAAGTCACAAGCGTGGCTAGTCCAGTTACAACCTTTTGTGCAAATAAATCTGTGTGCTCGATGTATCACTGCATTCGAATCGAGGAATAAATTTCGACTCTCCGCAAAAGCCATTATGATCGATTTTGAAAAGACGTTTGACAAGTAATTAATACATGACTAAAACAACATTATTTCTTCTTGCTACAATTAAAAGGAGATTTTTAATGAAGGTTTTATTTAAATGATGCCTAAGTTAAAAATTTATGGTTGAATACTGGAAAAGGATTACCGAGAGATCTTATTAAAGTACAGTTTTAAATCACTAACAAAACGCTATAGACAACTGGAATCCACTTATTTTGTAGCCACCTTGTATATTTAATATTGCAATCGGCTGCTTCATTTAATAAATTTCATACCATATTTTAACACATAATTATTTGTGAATATTATATTAGTCCATTTTGTTATTTAAATGTTAATCACTCAAACAATAAAAAGAGTCCCGATATTTATATTCCCTTTTTTCCGAGAAACAATGTTATCGTCTGAAACAGATAAATTCCAATTAAAAAACAAACACATGGACGTACATTCTATCACAATCTAATTCACATACGAGTATTAGCAGTCCGGTGCATTTAGCCTTAATAAATCGATACTGACAATCGAACTGTAGGAAGCCACTGGCATCGAGCTCTCGTATAAATTTAGCTAGAATTCGATTACCGTTATCAGCTCGTATCGAATGGAATAGATAATGGAGCCGAGGGCGTCCGCAACCGGTCCTCAGGGCGATTTTAGAAGTACATTTTGTATAGAGTAGTCTATCTTCAAATATTTTAGACGCTTCTCATATCCGTTTTCCCGTCATAATAGAACTCCTCAGAGGGCCTAGCCAAGACGCCATTCGGGAAACGCATGCGATAATCGAAAAGTAAAATAAATGTTTTAAATGAACAGGTTCGAACGCAAAATCACGTGACTGTAATTTACGAAAATCGATACATGGTTTTTCGCTCGAAAACATTTATGTACTCGTGTTACTTATCCTTACCGTATACGCTTAATGACTGGCTTCTTCGCTAGACCCTCAGGCATCAGCCTATTCATCGTCATCATCAGTTTAGCCATAAGACGTCTACTGCTGTCTCCCCTTTGGACCTCCGCTTACACCACCACGGAAGGACATGCTTGGAAGCGACCTGCATCAAATGTCTTCCGGCGATATTCATAAAATCGCCGTACCATCAGACATCATCATATCCTACTATAACGTGGAAAGTTGAGGGCCAGCAGAACTACAGCCAACCAAGATCTACGTGTTCACATATAATTATACTTAATTACCCCCTTACTCATAAACGTCTCCTACTTTCGCCGCTAAGTATTTTTTGTCCCTTTAAATCTTAGGAATATGTCTCTTATGAATATACGAAAGTAACAAACAATACTTAGCGCCTTGTTAAGTTAGGACACGTTTATGAAGGGAGTTACATATTAATTTGCCGTGTGGGACGGCAGTAGGTAAGAATACATTTGTCACTACACCAACTCTTCCTGCGGGTGTCGTAAGAGTCGACTAAGGGATTGAAGTGGTGTCACTGACCATTATTTTAAAAGATTGATGATGGGCAGCAGCGTCATCATAGTGGACACATTACTGCGATCGCCAATCCAGCCCAGCCCTGCCCAGCGTGGCGATTATGGGCAATTACCTCCTAATGCGTCTATACGCATAGTTAATAGGAGAGGCCTACGTCCAGCAGTGGACTATCATAGGCTGTTGATGAATGTATGTATGTATATTAATTTGCAGGTGCAATAGAGAGGCAACTCAATATGCTTTCGGAGATCTTGCGGAAGATCTTCATCCAGCTAAATGGAGTTCGCAAATCAACGCACTTCATCTATAGGAGGAAGTGCACGTGGCGGGTGACTGAAGCCTACGGAAGAATATGTCTAGCAACAAATCGATATGATGTCACAAGCCTTAGGGAACAGTAGCTGTACCATGAGTGCTCAAGTAACGGTTGCGTTAGGTTTTACTCGATACGTAAACCGGTATCCTGCCGTTTGACCAAAAATTGTTTAACAAATTTACACTTGGCAATCAACTACTGGCAAAATTATGTTTCGGCAAATGCTTTTTTCTACAAAAACATCTTTGACAATTTATTATCTTAGCAAAATAATTAACTAATAAAATATCATTTTATAAGAGCTATTTTTGACAAAAGAATATTTAACAACAAAGTAAACTAATAAATTTACCATTAGCCTAAAAATGTTTGCTAAAATGGGTTAGAGTGGAGTATAGCAACGGGGGCGCGGGACTTAAAAAAAATTTGATGGGGGTGGCGTCATTATGACACGTATATTTTCATGATGCTATCGTATAGAGGACGCTAAAAGAAGCATGTTTTGTATGAACAACTTTTCTTAAAACTTGATAATTACCAAGATATTGGCTCCTAAATAAAATTTGGTTTTGGTCAAAATTACTAATGAATTACTAAATCTGCAGTGAGCGAGCGAAGCGAGTGAACAAAACCTTCCAGGGCGGATCCGACTCGGATAGGTTAGGTTAGAAGACTAAGGCGGGAGCTTTGCTCCCGCCTTAGTCTTCGAGGTTATTTTTTTTTGTTGCAACCCAGAAAACTTTTCCCCAAAATCAAAAATGGTCTAGATAGGTATTCGGTGAATGTACAAATATGTTAAACGTAGTTTTAGGTGACATGTAAAATATACAATTGATTTATTTATTAATTTATACATTGTTCTAAAGTATTAATTGCTTAATGATTATTTGTCAATTGAGTTTTTGTAAAATGATACATTTGCGGAATAACATTTTTGCCACTTACTACATTGGTGAAACGTTTGTTGTAAAATAAATATTTGCTAACATTGTTTTGGTTAAACATTAGTGAACCACGTAAACCATTATATCGCGCTCGCACTCATTTATAGGAGCGGCGCGATGGCTTTTCGTCCCTTTCAATCTAACCGTAACCGATACTTCCAAAGTCATGGTTTGGCTACTGTAGCCGTATCATGAGTTGGAAAGTAAAGGATACATTAGGTTTTACTTGATACTTTACTCGATCGGAACGGGCGCGATGGCCTGCTTTACGTATCGAGAAAAACCTAACGTTATCGATACTTGCAAAGTCATGGTCAACTATTTAATTATTGTATGTCAAAGTCACAGGGTTTAAAGCAAATACGAATATCCAAATTGAATCTTTATAACTTTTTTGCCCATATCGAATACTAGTCAAATCAGTACCGCTAACATATTGAAGAAAGTTTCGGGTGGGAATTTGTACTTTTTGGAGATAGTTTACTGTAATGTTTTATAAACTGTGATTTAGAATGTAGTAGACATCCTGCTGCAACTATTTGTAATAGTGTAAATAGAAGGGAAATGGTTTACGTTCATCCCATACTACTACAATTTGAGTACCTACCTAATGTACCTACAGGGTGTTACACAAGCCACTGAAAACCTTGAACGGGGTGATTTAATAGCCTTTACTGAACAACTGTTACTATGGGGCCAACCACGAAATCTAAAAAAAAATGTTTTTTCATACATTTTACCGCTCAAGACATTTTGTATGAAAGAGCCAAAATTTTATTTTGAGATTCTGGGTTAGCTCCATAGTAAAAGTTGTTCAGTATAACCTACCAAATTACCCCGTTCAAGGTTTTCAGTGACTCGTGTGACACGTTATATATTATAAAATAAATTGTTAGTGTACTTTTTTTTAATTCTTGCAATGAGAGACGTTAAGAGTCGACCTGACTAACCGTTTATTCATTGAAGATTGATGATGGGCAGCGACATCATTATAATGGATACACTACTGCGATCGCTAATCCGCTTGCTCTGTGTGGCGATTATGGTTATTTACCTTCTGAATGCGTTTATAATACATAGCATATGTAATAAAATATAGGAGAGGACTATGCCCAGCAGTGACTGCGAAAGTTTGGTAATTATTGATGATGACTTTGAAACATCAGATTTTTTTATTTATAGGTATGTGAACTTTTATTTTGATTATAGATATTGATGCACATCTGGTTATACTTGTAAGGTATGTACGTAATGTTTTGCTGGTGGTAGGACCTCGTGCAGGGTCCGCCCGGATAGCTACCACCGTCTTACCCGTTAACCTGCCGCTAAATATTTAGTACTGTGTTCCGGTTTGGTGGTATCTTTATTATTTATGGCACCTTAGAGTAGACAGCGCATATGTGATTTTTTGGTCACTATGTCCATGCGCCTCAGTTCGCGCTTTCCGTCAGGTGGGCTGAGAGCTCAGTTGTTTACCTTCGTAGGTAATATATAAAAAAATTAGAGGCCGTGGAATTTTTAAATATTACTTGAGTTTTAGTTATAAAACCAAGACAGTGCCAGCAAGCATTACAAATACTTACAATACCAAAAACTGTTGTATTTGCCACTATCAATTTGTTATAAATATAATGTCCAGTTCGAGAAACAAACAATGTCATCAATAAAAATACCTTTAAAATAAAGGCATTTTGAGAAATAACGGTCGTGAACTATACACAGGATGATACACAACGTGAGCGCGAATTAGGTACCCGAAATTTTATACGTTACCTAAAATATACGTTACCTACGTTAACGTTAAAAATAACGTTAATAAAAATACGTTACCTACGTTAAATAAACAAAACAAAAAACAAATAAATATCTGGGACATCTTATACAAATCGACCTAATCCCACGGTAAGCTCAATTAAGGCTTGGTGATGTGGGTACCAGGCGACGATATACAGTGTGTGGTCTTTAACACGGGAGAAAAATGAAATGAGTGACTCCTTAGACTATCAGCAATAATCCTGTAAAGGTCCCGGTGGTTCAAAGTGGTTAAGTTCGGAGATATTGTCATTCAAAGCTATAGACCTTTAGTACTGGATCTTGGCATCACGATGTCGTAGCTTGTCAATCGCAAGACATCTTGATAGTATACCAGGTAGGAAGTCATAACAATAATTTTGTTTGCATTTTTACACTAATTTGATACGGTTTAAAAAAAAAATTTTACATTTTTCAATGATTCAAAAATGATAAGTTATTGATAACTTTTAATTCAAGTAAATGAACCCATAATAATGAAAAATACATGAACAAAAAATTACAAAAAAAAATTTTTTTTTTTTTTAATTACAATATGTGGAAATGATTGTTGATCAGCTTATTAATGCACCGTTTAAATTTTCACCCCGGTTGTAGGCCACACACTGTATATCAGATAGAGATACTTAAATACATAGACAGCCATGACCAAGGAACAAATATTTGAGAACTGAGATTCGAACCCGGAACCTCCAGCTTTGTAGGCAGGGTCACTACCGCCTAGGCTACGCAGGCTGACGTTAAGACGTTAAGAGAAGCAAAAATGTCACTGGCACTTAAAGTGCGTGTGTACGTTTTTTGTATAACAACCTAATTTTTAAAGGTTTTATTTCTCACTTTTCGACATTTATTAATAAGGTTAGGGGGACTATTGTCCATAATGGCACCAACGCCGTTAAAAAGACCTTTTGTATTGAGTAACAATTAGACAATATGTTTTTTTTTTTCAATTAGTAATAACTCTGAAATTAGAATTATGTGACATTATATATTTCTAAATGTGGTCAAGAATACACTGTTTAAATCGGTCGGCTTTAAACAGCCCACGGTGTATTTATCGATCTTGTTTAATATGTATTTAAAAAAATCCTTTTAAATGGAAACACTCTGTATAAACCCAATGCAAACCTCGCGCATGTTTCTGGGAGACCGTAAATATTCTTATCATCAGAATAAAATGATTTTTGTGTTACGCCCTTTTTTGCCGGCCTCGTTATCTGCAATCTGGCACTTCCACGCTTTGATGCATGATTTATCATCATCAGTTTCTCTACATGGTATTGGGTAGCCGTACCATGAGTTGGAATTTTTTTTTCATGTGAAGGTGAGCTGAGCTCTCAGCCCACCTGATAGAAAGCAGGAACTGCGGCCTATGGGACAATTGGACATAGTGACCAAAAAATCGCCTGTGCACTGCCTACCCTGACGACTGAGACGGATTGGACGGCCTCTATCTATGCCAGTAGTAATTAGAGTTGGAAAGTAAATGGTACGTTAGGTTTAACTCCATATGTAATGCATTCTATCGCGCTCGCTCTGACATATTGGAGCGAGCGCGAAGGCCTGCTTTACCAGCAAAACCTAACGTTACCAATTGCAAAGTCATGGTACGGCTAGGGGTATCAGTAAAACCATCAACAGTGAGTGAGTTGGTGGTTTCTTCAATTCGGGACACAGTTGTCCAGGTTTTTTATCCGACGGATATATCGATATCGATAGTATTACGACTGAAATAAATCCTCAATATTGTAAACGTCATTGACATTTAAATTTATTTAGATTATTTATTCAACTTATCTCTGAGGCTAGGTGTGTTATAAAATGTATATAAAATTAAAATACAATACAACATTCAAAATATAAACAACCTACCAAAATATGAAAAACCTAACCTAGGGTGCCTAAAAAAGGGCATTATTATACTTGGGTTTAGTAGGTGTATAGGTAGGTACAGTTGGGTAGTTGGGGTTCGAATTATTTGCTTATAGGTAATTCCAGTCCATTATTTAGATCGATATACGCAGCCTTGCACTTGTAAGTTCTTACGTAAGATACAAAAATGTAAGTAATTCCTCCTGTAAAGGACGTGTTTAATTGTACAGTCGAGTTCATAAATACGAGTACATGTTTTTACTTGATATTCTGGAGTAAGGTTCTCTATTATATACAATTGATGTACTCGACTGTACCACCACATATTAAGTAGTAAGTACATTTGAGGAGTGTATTTTCAAAAGGGCTTAGTTATACTCTGTCAACAAGGGTTATTTTTTCATAAAAGAAATCATGGAAATAAGCCCTTTTGATAATTAAACTCCTCATATGTATCTGGTCAAGGTACTGAACACTCCTCAGTATCAGAAGTTCCTATTTCCGCTCAAGGTGAGGTCCTCATAACATTGGCAACCTTAAAAACTCAACCTTCAAAAAGACGTAACTGCCTGGCCCCCATTTCACTATGGTGACAAGTGCGACAATTCTAAAATTTCCGTTTCTCCTACTTCTGGCGTCCATTGGCTACGGTTACCAACGGTTATCAAAGGACGGGCCGTGTGGTTGTTTGCCATCAGCATCAAATATATTGCAAGACTTTTAGAAATCAATAATAAATACCGACTTTTTAACGAAGCTAAATTACAATTTGTCACAATAAATGGGTGAATCTACTTTTTTCTGTCTGTTATTGCCATGGTTACGGTCGCCTGAGTCACGCTGGTTTTATGCATAATTATGATACTTAAACTATGCAAACATGGATTTTTCTGGTGTTAATAAACCCTTTTCTTGATGGGCCATCTACAAACATGGACTATAATGCATGTTTGCATAAATTAAGTAGCATAATTTTGCATAAAACCAGCGTGACTCAGGCGACCGTAACCATGGCAATAACAGATAGAGAAAAGTTGATTTACCCAAATACGAAAATTGTACTAAAATTCCAACACAGCCGAACTTCCGAAGCCGAAGTTGTTCTAAACCTTATGACAATTCTCACGACTTTCCAAAAGTATAAAGAAATGTATTAACGACGTAATAACGTTATTAGTAATCATTTTACGTTGGTAGAAAACAAGCACATGAATTGTCCGATAGTAAGCGTTAGCCGTAGCCTACGGAGTCTGACGTTACTAGAAATGATATTTCACAATTGTCACGCTTGTCAATGTGGTGACATAGGGGCCAGATAAGTTTATCAAGAATTTTAGTCATGCGCAAACCCTTTTACTTCTCAACGCTATAACTTCAAATCGGCAGGCGATAACGCTTTTTATACAAGCATGTGTTCAATCGGTAACGCATTGGTGGCCAGACCGGTTCACGATGCACAAGCCAAAAAGGTCATATGTGCATACAAATTTCAAAGCTGAAAAGACTTTTTGTTTAAGGGGTAATCTTTACCCACCGCGCCGCGTGCGCTGTACGGATAGCAAAACAAGCAAGAAAATGCCATTGTTAAAATGCCCGTATTAAAATGTACAAGGCATGGTATAGTATTTTGCTAATGTTATTTTATGGCTTCAAATATGAACTTAAGCACGTTCTAGTTTACGAGGAAGTACTGATTTTGGTTTTATATTTAGCGTGTATAATTTAAGCCACTCTTAAATGTGCTTAGGTATAGTTTTGATAAATGTTGGTTTATTATTATTTTGCAAGACAAACGAGTTGCACTAAAATATGACCAATTTACAAAACACACCTACGGATTTAATTTGGCTTTTTTTAATGTTATTGGGCAATTTTTCTAATCTCCATGCAGCAATAAGTATATTTACAAAAATATTAGCTTTATTTTTTCCGTGGTAATCTCATGGTAAAGATTCTAAATAGATATTGTTTTGAAATTCTAAGATATGATTTAGTAATGATCAATTTCAGTTATTTTTCATCTTCATAACAATATCAATTGTATACTATCTAAGTATTTAGTTACATGGCTGCGTAAAAATAAACATATACCTATGATTCATATTTCATGTATTAATGTCTTTTTTGCAAACCATACACAGATATCTAAAATAAAACCTGAGCATTCAAGGTTTCTGACCTTAACCGTCTAAATTCAATAATCGTACATTATTATATTTATCTCGCTTAACGCCAATTTCCGAGGCAAATATAATATCACGAATGATTTCATTTTATTAGTCAAGGGATATGATTTGAAGATTTTATTAAGTAAATTATAACGTTTTCTTTAATTGGTAAATTTTATACCTTTCGAATTTTAAAGCAAAACGAAATAATGATAATTGGAGTCTTTTTAAGACAGCATAATGGCGATGTGAATTTTAGGAAATGAAAATTGTTGCCATACTTACGTGCAGGGGCCGTTTTTCGAAAGCTTGTAACTTGTAATACACTTGTATTACAAGTTACAAGCTTTCGGGAGCTTCAGACCAGACTGGGATTAATTTGAAGCTGCATCCAGTGTTTTTGGAAAGGAAAGTGCCTGCTGCGCACGATGCCAAAGCCCTGCGGCCCTACCGCGAACACCGAAGTTTGTAAATTTCGGGGATTTTTCTCTGTCACTCCAACAAAGGCGTCATTAGATTGACAGAGACAAATCTCCGAAATTTACGAACTTCGGTGTTCGCGATAGTAGGCCTGGATAGCCGCTGCGAGGTCGCGGAAGTGTGCTCAGGCGTAAAATACAAATGTGAATTCGTCTTGGAAGCGTATTGGCGGCTTGCGGGGTTTTGGTGGGTAGACCAGTGGCCTATACCACAAAACTTTACAAGCGTACAATTCTACAAAATTGTACAAATTCCCATACAAAAAGTTGAAAATGTTGTAGAATTGTACGCTTGTAAAGTTTTATGGTATAGGAGCCAGGGCCTCATTAGCCCTGAGAGTCTCACATAATCACCCGGGTCTATCCTCGCGCCCAGGTGTTATGCTTAATGCATTTCACATGTAAAAAAGGCAAGTGTAAACGCAAAATTTTACCCGGTTTTGCTCCGTTAAAAGTAATATTTCTAAAGGTCTAGGATTAAGGCAAGATCCTTTAGAAACCGTTAAATATTCATTATGATATTATTCCGCGCCTCCGCCGAGTTCTTTCAATCGATGAATTAACATTGAAACCCGAATTTAAATCGACCTATAACAAGGTACCGAAGGGCTTTTGTTCTCAATAAGGCAGATTCATAAGGCAATAATTTATCTACCTATACCGAGCGCCAGTAGAATCCGAAAAAATAATAAAAAAAGTTTTATCAGTTACTTAAAAACTTTAACCTAGAGTTCACCATACCCTCCTGAGTCCTAGTGACGTCACTAACTACAACCGAATTTTATTTTTTACTGCATCTATCCAGCGTGTCCCGGCGACCTTCATAAGGTCGTCTGTCCATCTTGTGGGTGGACGTCCTACGCTGCATTTGCCTAGCCGTGGCACTCTAGCACTTTTCGACCCCATCGACTATCTGCTCTGCGCTGCGTGCAATGCAGGTCGCACCTAACCGGTACATGTGGAGGTCCAGAGGGAAGATGTATGTTCAGCAGTGGACGTCTTATGGCTGAAATGATGATGATGATGACTATATCTATAAAATCAAAATGTTATGTAATATACATATATGACATAGGGCCTCACGAGGACACATTATTACTTATTACATAAAATGATTGATATTTATTAATATTAAAGTAAAAATAAATCTACGAACGTGTTTCACGATGTGTCAATTACGACACGAATTGACGTTAAATGCTTTGGATAGTCAGCCATATTTGTTTACACTTTTTTATTTTCTAATGAGAGCCCGTAATATCAATTGAAATTTCTTAATTACAATCAAGACATTCCAAAACATGTGCATTAAAGTAACCACCTACCACGGCCTTGGTTGTATGAGTTGTATCACATTCGGCCATAATTGGACATTATTATTTCACGGTACCCAATTTAACTCCCCGAAACAGAAGCATTCATTTTAATAACATTATTTAAACGTGAATGCGACTTCATGCAGCTTGTCATTTTACACAAACATACATACAACGATACTTTAACGAGGCAACTTTAAATTTATAATTTTCACTCACGTATTCAGCCCTCAATGCTTGCAATTTCGCATGGCCCTTATAGGGTCCTTAAAAAAACAATTGTACATAATGTACGTTTACGCCTTTGTTTCGCAAAGGACAGTTAGTAGAACAACAAGTTAGCTACATGGAATTAACAATTTCAACTGGAATTATTCAAAATGGCGACGAGATAACGCTCAGATAAATACAAATGAATTACGTAGAACTAATTTATGTTACTAATTAATTAAACCAGGCGTTACTTTTCGGAATTTATTTTGATTGTTATCACTTTAACAAAATAACATTATATTTTTGTGGATGATCCAAGTCCAGATGTCCTAAAATATGTATAAGTAATCTAGGGATACTCTAGAATTAATATACTGTGCACACCATATACCTAATTTTAATCAGCCTATCTCAGTCCGCTGCTGGACGTAGGCCTCTTCAAACTATGCGTATAGACGCATTAGGAGGTAAATGTCCATTATCACCACGCTGCGCAAGCGGATTGGCGATCGCAGTAATGTGTCCACTATGATGACTGCTGATTACCATAAAGAATGGTCAGTGACACTTCAGTCCCTTAGTCGACTCTTACTACACCCGCGGGAAGAGTTGGGGTGATGACTAAATTCCTACTGCCGTCACCACACGGCCTATGGTGATAATAATATATATGTGCGCTTTCCAGCTTTTACTAATTCTTCAAACTCATGCCTAGCTTGTTTTTATTCTCCATAGTCCTATTGTGATACTACTTGTGCGAAAAAGGTGTGACAATTGTAATAAAGTTAGTTGACCGTATTGTACAAATTCCGGAATCCTGCTTTAAATGGGCTGAGCGTTGGTATTTTTATTTTATTTTTCATTCTTGACCATTCTTGGATAAATAACTAACTAACGTAACTAGACGGTATGCGTCGTCTTTTTCCGTAATCTTAAAATACTTAATTTCTTTTTTTTTTACTAGTACAGCATGAAAGTATTTTTTTTATGGTAAATATTCGTATTTTAAAATGTTGCCTAGTCTTCACGATTTTTTTCCCTGTTTTTCAATGTGAAAGCTACATGCTAGCTGCCAAAATTATCAAAATGCTTAACCTTAAACTTGGCACAATTTAAAAATCGTGCTTTCTAGCCTCCTCGCCGTAGTGTAGATCAAAAAAAAATTCTTTAAAAAAATACAAAACGTGGGCCTAAAAATATGTATCTTAAAAGATACACTGCCAAGTGTAGGGTATAAATATTATAATTATCTTGAATTTTACTCTGCCCAAAATTTTTAGGTATTGGCATATTATTTATTTATATACCTACTTGTATAAAAACAAACAACAAAAACGGTTAAATCGAAGCCCCACTTAACACCCACTACAGTTGCCAGAATTTTATTCACTGGATATTTCGCTCGTCGATGTTCACACATTTTTTACCGCACAAGTTTTGACATCTCCATGTCAATAAGGACCTCACACACTGTTCAGTCTGTTCAGTCGAAAGTATACTTTTAAAATGAATTATTTTTGTACGGTTTTCATACAGACTTACGACCTTTGAATAATTAGACACTTGGGTGACCGTTTCACACTTTTTTCACAAAGTTTAGTGTCGACATTTATATCACACTTACTAGTGTTTGACGCGGTATCGTTAACGGTTTTTTTTAGGTCTAACCACTTACTGCCTTTTATAAAACTTGACGTGTATTGCAAAAAAAGACTCTGTCTCGAGGGTTAATTAAACAAAACATCAGATTTGTTTATTCATTTTTAGAATGTTTTGTTTCGAATTATTGTGCACCACCCACATAAAGCTGTTGAAGAGTTGTTTCTGATAAATAGAGCTAGAGGATTTGAAGCATTTCTTGAACAAAAAGGTTAATAATAATGTTATGTTTTTAGTATAATAGTTATATTTATGTACTTACTATAACCCCATAGTATATAGTTTTATATATGAGATTTGAAATAAATAATTTTGAATTTGAATTTGAATATGTTCTGGTCGTAACATTTTTTGTTACCAGGAAATATAAAAGAAAATCGGCCTAGCCCTTCACTAATTAATTACTCTATTAAATTAATTGTCAGTTAAAGCTAACTTGATATTATTCCCTGGACTGCATGTTGAATCCAAACAGTACTTGTTATTCTGTCATCATAATTTTATAGTTCAATAAATTTCCTATGAAGTCTAAGCAGTGTTATGAATATGACTACTATAAAATATATAAACGAATTCTTAGTAACGTGGCCAATAATGTTAACTGCAATTGAACTTTATGTCTATACTAATAAGCATCACGAGTGTTCTGTTAATTATGTTGGTATTTGTACAGCAGGAAATCGGCATCTTTATGCAAATGCCATTATATCATAAAGTTAATGCCGGTCGCGTTGTCCGGCGATTGAACATCGCCGAAGCGCATGTTTAGTTTAATCTATTCGCAGTCTTACTGTCTAATATTTATAGATATCTACGCCGTAATTTAAAAAAAACAGAGTTTTAACTAATTTTTAAGTGATAGTAGTTATCATTAGTTTGCAGAAGGTCAATATCCTCATACATATTGTCTTTTTATCATCATATTTAAAAAGCAAAATAAAATAAAATCTGTAACATTTAAAAATAATCCTTAATTAGTTAACCGAGAAGCTAGTGGCCGCGCATATAATCTCGCTAAGAGATTATGCAAAAAAAGTAATTAATTATTAGTTTCAATAAATAGTTCCAAATAAAAAATAAAAAAATATATCACCCGCAAGACGTCTACCTACTGTTGAATATTACATAGGCCTCCCTCCATGATTGCCACTATGACCGTTTCGGGAACCTTACCACTTCCACTCCACCGGCCAGCGGGTCTACATGACATGTATTAATCATTAATATTATTTTTCATCTGAAACCATTTTGGCCCACCTTGCTGGGTGCATACGGCAAACATGCCTGGCCCAGTCCCACTTAAGCTTAGCAGTCTTGATACCTACATCTACAATTCCAGTTCTGGAGCGCAGTGTTAGTAGGAGTAGAGTGTTACTAGGACCCACAGGAAACCTTCGATGGTGTTGGCCGGGGCGTTGACGGACCCAGAAGGAGATGGCGTGACGACCTGGATGCGTTCTTTCCAAATTGGCGGGAGAAATGTGACGACCGGGCCAAATGGAGGAAAAGAGGGGAGGCCTTTGCTCAGCTGTGGGACACTAACCACGCTAATAAAAAAAAATTTCATCATATTATTATGGGACTAACTAAGAAATGCTCAATAGGATCTAGAAAAGATACAAAAATCTAAATAGTTACGTAAAAAAGTTATTTAGGTGCTTTAGTGCATAAATGAAACTAAATTATTATAGTCAGTATAATTATTTAGTACAAGCGTTTTTTAATTCCTTGTAAAGTGCTACAATGTTTACCTCGTCGTTCATCCTTTGGATTGTATAAATAAAAATAAACGTTACAATTTATACAAAATGTGTAACAGTTGATGAAACATACATTTTATCGGCACTAAACGTAAAGTTTTCCGATTTAAAACAATATAAATTGGTAATTTTGCCGTCGCAACACCACAAATATACCGTAAAAGGCGTCATAACAGCCAATCTCGCCTACATAGCTCCTATAACCCCTCACAAACACCCATATACAGCCATTAACGGACAAAACAAATCACGGTATTATTTCAGAGCGCATAAAGCTGGCGGCATACATGCGTTTTTATAAATCAACTTATTCGTTACGCCCCGGACCACATTGTCCTCGCCTCGGAAAGAAAAAAAAAGTAAATTTTGAAAATCGAACACGTCAGAATATATTCCATCGAATCGCGATCGCCAATGGCGCAGATTCGGATGCTTGGGTGCAGTGGTTGTTCTACAGTGGTTCCTTTCAAGTTGAATGGTAATTTATACGGACTGTATTTTTGATGTAACCGAATAATGAAACCAGGCAAAAATGATATCAAAATGAAAATGCATTTTTGAAAAAAAAAACTAGCTTGTATACACATATTTCCACGAATTTGATACAAAGTTAGAATTAAAAACAAACTTGTAATCATCACTGTAATTATTGTTAATTATTTCAACAATTTCAGTTATATATCGTCCATTAAATACAAAAGCGACACAAGTCAAAAAATTACTTTTTACAGGGGAGCTGTTTAAAGATTTTGTATTCGGTTTTTGTTCACAAAATTTTTTTACAGCATTAATATTATATGTGTTATATATCAATTTGTAGGTATTTTAACCCTCTTTTGATGTGTTTGGTTATTAGAAAGTAATATGTGCTGTGCAAGCTTTTATGAGCGTATACATCCGATATGCATAAAAAAATAACATTAACTCTGATTTTTTTTTCTGTCAAAGGCCACAAATACAAAAAAATAAGCAGTTATTTCAATTAAATCATACATAAAATCATGTCTTAAACATTGAAATACTGTTTTTTTAATAAAACTGAACCAGACAAAACTTTTTCTTACTGTTTCTTTACTTACATATTGTCAGAACATGTTTATAGGTACCGCAAAACCGGGGTTACTTTGATTAATTTTAACTTTGGTTACATATTTTGATGAATTTAACGGACGTACTAGTTTAAAATTCAGATATAATTATCGGTTTTCCTCAAGAATCAACCTGCTATATAAAAAAATGTGGTACCTTTAGTTAATAAATATAAAATAAATACAACGCGATCAAAGTTATATCGTTGAGAATGGAATTAATACTTTGATACCACTTATTTTTACTATAAACTGGAAATAGTCCACCTAAAAGCACGTAAATAATAAAAATCGGTTAATTACATATTTAGTTCGCAGTTTATGTAACTAAAAACTTTAAGATATCGAATAAATAATTTTTAATTTTAATTTTTAATTTTTAAAAAAAGTTATTTGTTTTTTCTATGTGTATTGCATTTGTGTGGTGGTTACTATGATCCCATACTAAATGATCCAAATTGATATGTTTTGACGGTTTACTAGTTTTTTCATTTGAATTGATGCAAGAACTTAATTTTTGCCGATACAAAAGTATATCTTTCAATATTTAATTATAGAGATAATAAGTCTTTCCTAAAAATCTACTTATGATTAGTAATAATGTAACAATTTTTTTTTCTAGACGACATGACAGTTTAGCGCTAGTACTTGGGTACTACCTATGTAGTGAAGCAATAGGCGTGATGACTGTCAAGTGAAGTCAACATCTTTTTTCGATTTTTGAAAGATTTACATGAAATACACAAAAGTAACGTCACGTTTGTCTACTACACTTATATTAAATAAAAGTTCTGTACAATAATGACTGCAGTCTATATTTTATTAATAATTTATTCGTGTATGATGCCGTGCTTAATGTCTAATAATTTATTTTAAATACAGTCATCATCCCTATGTTGGCATTCCCAAAAGTGAAAAAATAAATACTACTAATATAAGTTTTTAGATTCGTTAAAACATACACCGGGGTTAGATCTTTGTTTGTTTTACTTGTATTGTATACAAATAATATAATAGGAAAGTATGACAAATACTTAATAATCCGAAGTTTATGCCATTATTGTTTCTTCGTAGTCGCAATTATAGGTACACAAAATTCACAGTCATCTTCCACACAATCTCTAATATACTTTTAAGTAAAACGAACACAATACAAAGTACCACGTTTTACAATTACTTTTTTTATAAGATGTATTGAATTTTTTAAGATTTCATGCAAAAAATACTCAATTATTCAATCTGGTACATTAATGGATTTTAATATTATACTGAATTAAAAACGGTTGTAAATGCAACAATGTTTTTTGAAATTCAACATTCCGTATTGCGGCTCCTTTGTTTATAAAGAAATCTAAACCATACATATTTACTTTATTCAAAACAGCATCATGTATAAATATGGCTCCTGTGATTGATGCATTCGAATATATTTTTAATTCAAAAAGGTTGCAAATCCTAATACGGCAATTTTGAAGAATGAAAAATCAAATTTAAGAGGATATTTTAAAATTAAAGTTGCCACATTCCGTTTTGCGACTCCTTTTTATATAAAGAAACATAATATTTAAGTATTTATTTTATTCAAAACGGCCACATCTACAAATATGGCACTTTTGCTTACATATTTTTTAACGTAATGACTTATTTTTTCGTTTCATGGCACTTTTTCACAAAAATGACGTGCGTTTTGGTCGACAGTCGAGTCACAACTGACAAAAGGGCAGTTTAGCACTGAAATTAGTCTCGAAAGAGCGATAGTGCAAAAAGGGCACCTGCATAATTTTGATACTTACTAAGGTCAAATCGACAGGTGTCTTAGTGTCACGTAAAATATTAGTGCTTATAATGTCGTTTTTGCAATAAAATCATTTTTCACGGTTTTTGAGTTGTGTCGCTTTTGTATTTAATGGACGATATATTAAACAGTCTACAGGAACTCGTATAGTTTTAGTCAGCTAGTACATAAATTAAAAAAGCCCCTCATTAGAGATCATGTTTTACCGATTGGTAGTTTCTAAGCTAACACAACATTAAAAATAATATTGCGTAACTTTGTCTCAAATAAAGTCTCAATGCCTGCCCATATGCATATGTATTCCAAAATTTAACGAAATACGAAATCGTAATCAGGTAGGCATTATTTGCGCAAGACGTTTCTTACTAAAAATTGCACCCACTTTAGTTGGACACTATTGGCGCGTTTTGTTGTAATATTAGATATATGTTCACCCGTTCTCTTTTGAAAAATGTATAATTCTAAGAAAATATGAATATAGTAACCATCAGTCACATAGAAACAAAGTTAGTAGCATACAATATGGTTACAAATTAAATGTAAGATACTTTTTATTTAGCGATAGCTATAGCCTAATTAAAATTAAAAATAAAACTGGCCAAGTGCGAGTCGGACTCGCTCGCGAAGGGTTCCGTACCATTAGCAATTTATTATTAAAAATACAGTTAAATCAACCTACCTCAAAAACTAAAAGAGATAATTTAATCAAACCAAAAATCGTTGATAGAGTTTATTAATGTGCATAGCATATATTTTTTTTAGAATTTTATATCGCTTAGTTTAAAAAATAGAGGGGGGGGGGGACATTTTTCAGACTTTGAGAGCTGATATCTCGAAAACGATTTGCTTAAATTTAAATAAGATTTATAAACCTTCATATCATTTTCAAAGACCTTTCTTTTAATACCCCACACGCTTATATACAACTAAAAAAAAACTTCTATCCCTCACCCAACTAGCAAAGAAGTCATATAAATCAAGAGTTATACGACCTTTAGCCATATAAGAGTTTTATAGTCGTTTTTAGTTAACCTGTTAGTCAAATAAACGTTATAAATCTGATAGTTTAGTCGTCCTACCAAATAGTCTAATTACTATGGTAAATAAACGTTTTTGCGACTTAATTATACAACAATCATGTAGAGGTTTTAAAGAAAACGTTTACTTAATGATGTTCAAAGTTGTATAAACGTTTTCGTCTTATAAAGGGTTTAGAAAAAACAGAACCGTCGTAATAAGGTCATTTTTACAACGTCTACATAATTTTATTGTTGTATAAGTGATATCATAAAACCTTATCTCGACAGTTATATAGCGGTATTGAAGGTAACTTCAATATGACAAAAAGATATCAGCGGGACTGTTATCTACCCTTTATTCAACTGTTGGTTATATTAACGTCAAACAAAAACTTTGAAAAACCTTTAGTTGTTGCCGAACTCGTTATATTCCTTTTATTGGACTATATGTTTTTAAATTGATTTTAAGTTACGGTTATAAAACATCATGCAATTTATAGTCGATTTGAAATTAATATTATAAAACATTAGTCGCCATTTCGTGAGCATCACAGTACTATTTAAAAGAAAAAAACCATGGACGTTACATCGTGGAAACGGTACAAACGAAGTGGCGGACTAGTAATGGCGGCTTAGTAATGGCGGACAATTTGTAGTCGTTATAAAAACCTTTACTTAAGATAAAGTTATATTGTAGTCGTATAAGTATAAATCCATGACTTGTTCCAAAATGGCTAACCTTAACTATAATAAAATATGAAGAAATATTGTTATAAATTATAATTATTTCGCATATATTAAGAGCGCGACAGCAAAAAACTGTATATCATCATAAACTTCAACGGTAAAGTGACCTTCCCATACGAATTCAGTTCACGCCAAATGTGCAAATGCTCAATATATAGAACAATAATTTCTATTACAAATCTTATAAAATTACCTTGTATTATTTTTCCGTACACTTTTTTATCACACACATCAAGTTTTGCGCGTATCTAAAATAAATGTCAGGAGCAGTTTTATAAATAAAACTTAAAAACATTTATGTAACTTAAAAGTCCGATAAGCAATGAGTAAGGGTTATACTAAACCTTCTATAAAACGAAATGGTCAGTAATAAAACATTTATTTGATATTTAGGTCGCGTAAAGGTTTTTGTTGTACTCTTTATACAACTTTTTGGTCATTCCTTAATCGTTACAATACCTTTAATAAACGATTTAAGTCGCCATGCAAACCTTTATTTAACGTTTATCTCATCAATAAGTCGTATAATTTGCGCCACTTTCGCCTTTTATAACCGTTTACCTTACGTTTATATGACCAACCAAATTAGACTAGAAGTTATATGCAAAACGTTGTCTCAACTTCTATATGACTATATTTTGCTAGTTGAGCAGTTACATGTACGGAGGGCCCCCACCCCAATGGTTTTTTTTACAATTTAGTATCATAATCCTGTAGCGGTTCATACAACACATATCCTTACCAAATTTCATTACTGTAGCATTTATAGTTTCCAAGTAAATCAGCTGTGACAGACGGACAGACGGACATGACGAATCTATAAGGGTTCCGTTTTTGCCATTTTGGCTACGGAACCCTAAAAAAACTAAATTCAAAGTTGCTACTAAAAAAGTGACAATGCTTTTACGTTATTACGTTATCGAATCCTTTCTTTGCGACCATTGTAGCGGGCACCGAAATAACAAGCAATGACGGCGGCCAGAGAACAATGGCGGCGGTGAGTATCGATGGCACTTGTCAAAAAATAAAAACGCACGCCGACCGCCGCGCCGATAACGCTCTTTGCTTTTTTGCGATCGCGATTTTCGAATAAGGCGTGTGTTTTGAGAGCGAAATTGATTTAGAATCGTCCAGACTAACACTAGACGCCGCAGTGCGAACGAAGAGCGCAAGGTCACAAGTGTCACAAGTCACAGCTTTCGCCGAAGAGCAGCTTCCAATCTTCTCATGAAAAGTTCTTAGTAGGCATTGTTCTTTACACATTCATTGCCAACGCAAATTCATTGCAAGGTTAATTATTTCTGTGGTACAATCGACAACACACCTGTGAACACAGGCAAAGTGCCAAAAATATGTAAACAGAACTTTATTGCCTGGACATAATGGTGTGTATACATATTTCTGGCACTTTGTCTGTATCCACAGCTGTGTTGTCGATTGTACTTGATGAGCTGGGTGCTTAGCCAAGTTGCCAATCGCTGACGCTTAAACGTCAATCGTAGGCGAAAGGCAGCTAACTGTCTTTGTCCCACTAATATGCAAGAGTGACAGAGAGGGAAAACTACGATACGCTACCAAGCGCTAGCGATTGGCAACTTGGCTAAGCATCCTGATGTAGACGCCCATATTATGTAACATAAACGTCAAATAAAACGATCGTCAACTTTTCATAATATGGCGCATTAAATGATTCACATGGAGTATTTTTTTCCCGTATATCGTATTCGAGATTTCTCGAACGACGTAGTGTGATCTGTGGAACTAAGTAACGATTGCTATCCTAAAGGTCATAATTATCATGGGCATTGGGCATATCGACGGTAGAAAGGCTAATTGGCTTAAGCGACACTTTGGGCGATATTGAGTTATTAACCGACTTCAAAAAGGAGGAGGTTTACAATTCGTCGAAATCTTTTTTTTTTATATCATCGGAATCGGCAGATTTTTCTCCGTCGATTGAGCTAGGTTTCATAGCGATCAGACGATTTTGTTGGCGGTTAACACTTCTGAAATTTGGTACAGCGTTAAAAAAATCAAGGCATGAAGCAACACAAAAAATTGCATTTTTTAATGAAACGTGACTTCACCCACAAACATGTTTGGTTGGTTCCCGCTTAAGCGGTTTTTACTTTCCCAACTTTGCCATTCGTTTTGATTTGAAGCTTTTGGCTTTAGTCCATCACACACGAGCATAGTCGTTTAAGTCAATTGAACTTCAACAAAAAAGTGCCACCATAGGCGTTTGAAGCATTTAGCCTCCATTTAAAATAAAAGAAGCATGTCGCTTGAACCATTTAGCTCTTCCCAATTTTTTAGGGCATGGGTCGCTTCAACTAAATACGTAAAACC
>JALPQI010002576.1:0-99342 GCA_025490895.1 Thaumatotibia leucotreta
TTTACTGTAAATCTTATAGTTGGGGGTATACGAGGCTTCAAAACATGCATTTATTTTCTTAATTTAATGAAGGGCACATTTTGCAATGTCCTATCTCTAAATTTATATAATTTAGGGTAATGCAAGGTAGCTCAAATCCTTTAAAATTTAATATTCTTTCATAGTTTTATAGCAATTAGTATCAAAAAGTTATAGTTTTTTAGTTAATCGTCAAAAACTCAAAAAAGTCCGATTTTTTTCAGTTTTTTACGTCCTATACCTAAATCCTTTTTTTTTTCTTCTTGTAATATGCATTTTCGTGCATCCCTATAGAGCTTTTATAATATACAAAAATTGCAGCTTTGCAACACGACTTGCCATTCGTATGAGAAACTTAGATAGCGGACCTCCTGCTTTTTGAATTTCGGGTTTTTAGTTTCAATTACAAAGTTTACTGACCTGATTTTACCCTTAAATGAAAGAATATTAATTGCGCTATAAGATAATTATTTCATGTTTTTCGTAGCATAATTAGGTAAGGCGATATTAAACCAAGAACGTTAGCAAAACTCAACATTTTATCTAGTTTACAAAACAGGGTACTATTTGAAGTCTCGAATCTCTGAAACTATAAGGCCTACGGTAATGCATGTTACCTCATCTTGTTACAAATTTGTTCATCTTTAAACGTTACCTGATGCATATTGTCAAAAAACGTAAGGCTTTTTTTATAAAAATCAGAAACTAAAAATAGACAGTAAATTTCACAGTTTTTCACGTATAACGCAGCTAGCACAACTTTTTTTTGCTTGCAAAATGTGGTTTTATACTGCCCTATGGTGTCTAAATAACATACCAAAAATGCAGCTTTACTACATGTTTTGCGAGTTTAATATACGATTTGACCGTACTATCATAATAATCAAAATCAAATGGGAGTGGCCATAAATCATCCATATCAGAAGATGTCCTTAAACGTCGCAAAAACGATCCCTCTGTTTTACTTCTAGGGTTGAGCCGTACACTTTTTTTGGTAACGAAATATAACCGTTTCGAATAACTAAAAAACTTTAACGTAACGTTAACTTCACTGTAACTAAAGATCAAAGAGGTGGCGACTTCCTTGCACAACGTTTCAGTATTGTGATACAGCGAGTAAATGCCGCCAGCATCCTAGGTACAACGCCACAAGGGCTAATCTTAGATATAGGTAAGGTTAGTTAGGTTTGAAGTAGGTATATCAATTGTACAGTTTTGAAAATAAAGATGAACAAAAAATAACTTTCGCAAAACCTTGAATATTTTTCGTTCTTTATGGGTTTTGTTATAAATGTTGCCAGAAACAATGCTTTTTTTATTCGAATATATACGAATATTTGACAAATGTACAGAAATTAATTATAAAATCGTGACTATCATTGTGATTAGGCTACTGTAACGAGAATAAAACATCAGGATGTATTGTGTTCTGATCTTGGCACATCACATCATCAGCCTCACTCAGTCCACTGCTAGACGTAAAACTCTCCTAAGGTATGCATTTTTTTTTTATTAGGCACCCTAAACAGACATCGTACAATAGCATGAACATTAGCAGCAAATACACAATGGCTTATATACTAGCACGAAATCCAAAGCAAGTGTACACAGCATGTTTTACAGATAAGAGGAAAAGTAAGAAAGTTTCCAAGTAATACAGATTTTCAGAACTACATCGAGCCAAATATAAGTACATATGGAAGAGAAAATTAACATTTCACTATCTTAAACCTACGCAGAAATTATGCGAACTCAAAAAGTGGCACCAGATGACACAGTGGCACCATTTGGACGCATTAAGAGGTTTATGACACCGTTTTTTATAACGTTATTACACAGTTTTTGATAACGGTTACCACAAAATGCTCTTCTCTAGGTACGCTCTGAACTCCCATCAACTAACTAGCGAAGTCGTTTGTTGCACGATGATTAAGAGTTGTATGAAGTTGGAGAGTGTAAGTGTGCTTTAACAAGCTTGGCTAATAGTTTGAGTAATTACTTTATTCAACGAAAACAGAAAGTGGTTTAGATGATTTTTTCATGTTCTTAAATGAGTAGCCGTGCGGTGACGGCAGTAAGAATACATTTGTCACCAACCCAACTCCTCCTGCGGGTGTCGTAAGAGTCGACTAAGGGATTGAAGTGTCACTTACCATTATTTAATAAACGATTGGTGATGGGCGGCAGCGTCATCATAGTGGACACATTACTGCGATCGCCAATCCGCTTGCCCAGCGTGGCGATTATGGGCATTTACCTCCTTATGAGTCCATACGCATAGTTAATAGGATAGGCCTACGTCCAGCAGTGGACTATCACAGGCTGATGATGACGATGATGATGTATACCGAAGAAAAAACGACCAAGATCAGCAACGTCCGAAGTGGATATCTGAACCATGTGCTCAGCTTTCGCGGCTGATGCCTGCACCGCTCGGCCACTCGGTCTTAGCAACCACCAGTTCATTTTCTCGGGTATGCAATGTCACTAAATACTTCAGCACGCGGTATACGGTTAAATAATCAAGAGACCTAATTCTCAATTGGAATGAAATTAGCAGTGTACAAAATTATTAAAATATTATCGAACCGGGTTATACTCACGTATTAAAGTCGATGATTGCTCGACATGTTGCGATCCATGTACGCATCGGGCTTTGATCGATGGTGCTCCGGACGAGGACCCTCCTAATGGGTCGAAACATGTCGAGCAATCATCGAATTTAGTACTTTGTGTATTAAGAGCGGTAAATAAGAAATTGCGAACGAGTGTGAAAGTAAAGCCCAAGCCGAAGGCGCGGGCTTTACTTCACACGTGTTTATAATTCTTGTACCTACCGCTCGTGGCACACACAATGTTTTTCATCACACCTGTGAGGCAAAAAAAGTAAATAAAACAATGTATTTTCACGAACCTACTCTAAATTATATTTTCTCAAAATCAGGGATGACTTATCATCATTTTTATAACATAAATACCGGCGCGGCGCGCTCCGCCGCCGGCCTGCGCTGGGCGCCGCGCTAGTTCGACGTAATGTTGTATGAAAGTCCTTGACTGCCCTAGGGCGTAATGACGCATCTAGGGCGCCGTAGCGCATTGGCGCACTTACCGAACAGGTGTGATGAAAAAATAATTACATGATTTTAATACGAGTCTCACGTTAGTTATCGTTAGGTATAAGAAAATGTACAAAATTGCTGATTTTTTGCTTTGCTACAATATTTAGTTACATAGTAAAAATTCTACTGTAGAATATTATCTATTCAAGTTACAAGCTTTTAAAGTTTTAATGGATACCGCGTCGAACTAGTTTAATCCTGTCTAGTCCAGAGTCGGCTCGATTTGTAAACAGTAAATGGATTGTAGTTTTAGGTATTTGGAAATGTAGGTACAAAATGCTGAGGCTATGTCGATTTTTTTAGCATTAACCTATAAAATATGTTACTTTTAATTAGATAAATGTATAATTATTAAAGTTACCTATACGCTAAGTTAGATTTAATTCAATTAAAGATATGTACCTATACCTATAAATTGTACAGTTTTGAAAATAAAGAACGGTTATTAAAGTTATTATTTAGTTTAAATTAAGTATTGTGGTGACGGCAGTAAGAATATCTACATTTGTCACCACCCCAACTCCTGCAGGTGTCGTAAAAGTTGACTAAGGGATTGAAGTGTGACCATTATTTGAAAAAAGATTGATGATGGGCAGCAGCGTCATCATAGTGGACACATTACTGCGATCGCCGATTCGCTTGCCCAGCTTGGCGATTATGGGCATTTACCTTCTAATAGTCCTAATGCGTCTATACGCATAGTTAATAGGAGAGGCCTACGTCCAGCAGTGGACTATCTTAGGCTGATGATAATGATGGTGAAGTCTTTATAGGGTTGTGTTCTAATTATTTTACTTAATGCTTGTCTATCTAATAAATAAATACGTACTTGTTTACAAAATAATTCCGCCCAACGGCCATCGGTTCTACGTGCAATGTGCTCCTCCCACTGCCACTTCAGTTTGACGATTCGGAGAACTACGGCCCTACCGCGAAAAACGAAATTTGTATATTTGGAGTATTTTGTCTCTCTCACTCTAATGACGCCTTCGTTTGAGTGACAGGGAAAAATCCTCGAAATTTACGAATTTCGATTTTCGCGGTAGTAGGCTTATATCGGTTGCTTTGGTTCTGCTGCGGATGGCTTCATACCTAAAGGTGCGTTTAAACCAAAAGAGCATTCGCTGTTCTAGCGCCCGTTCTACGAAATCAACCAATCACGTTTTGTGTAGGTACCGATCGAATTTCGTAGAGTGGGAGGTTAGAACAGCGAATGCTCTTTTAGTTTGAACGCACCTTAATACGATCTTGGAAAGGGACTCCTAGCATATGATAGCCCTTTCCATTGCCCTTTGGGTGTTTTTGAGGCCTCTTATTGTGTTGAAAGAGAGTGACAGTTCAAAATTCTACTCCGTCTATTTGAATAAATACCCATTTGACTTTGAAACAACTTCTTGCGGCGATCGATGTTTGCTATTATAGCTGTCGGTCCAATAAATTATCTTGTTGAATAAAATAGGACTATACACTTCTTATACATATTTAATTGTATAAAATAAAAACCGAGACAATTGCGAGTCAGCCTCAGTAAATAATATAAAAATTCCAACAAAATCCAAAAAATTGTACATAGTACCTACCTAAAAGGCCTCGCTCAATAACCTAATTTAACGTCATAATTATACCTAGATATTTTTCTAGCAGGAACGAGATATTGACAAAATTAAGCATCGACATAATTGTTATCGATAAGTTTGGTAGTTGTCGGTTAATCAATTTATTAAATAAATAATGCGCCGTAATTTAGAGATAAATTTAAAACGCTACTTTATTTTATTATCTCTTCTCATTAATGCCCATTTTAAAGAACAAATACTAATAAAAAATAGTCTAACGCTATAGGCAATAATTAATATATAAATACTTTATACCTTCATAGTATTACATTTTTAAAAATAAAGCTTAGATGGGTCCGTTATTTCTTGGTGACCTGATTTTACGAAGCATTTTTATGAGAATATGGTTTACTCATCGTTAACAGTTATGTCGATGTTTCATTTTTTCAATATCTCGTTCTTGCTAGGAAAATATCTAGGTATATAGGTACATAATTAACGACAATTAACCATTTATTAAAAAAAAATCCAATGTGTTGAGTGTATTTTAAATAGATTCCGATTTAGATAATTTAAATTAAAAGTTACTAGGATGGTACTTGGAATGAAGAGTAAATATTTCCCTGTGACACAAATCCGGAGCAGACACCTGCGGAATATCGCAGACGGAACTTTTGACGGCGCTGAATTATCTGTAATAGCGGCCGCGGGGCAGGGACGTACGGAGAAGACTGCTATTTTATAAATAAAATAAAAATATTTATTTATCCGACTCGGTTAGGCAGCGTTCGGGAAGCTGCGACACATTTATTTTCGCCCAATATTCCGCAGTGTTTGAAGACGAAAGTCTTTGATCAATGTGTGTTGCCAGTGATGCTGATGACATTCGGTACTGAAACGTGGTCGTTTACAATGGGTTTCATAAGAAGGTTCAAAGTCAGTCAAAGGGCAATGGAGAGGGCTATGCTAGGAGTCTCTCTGAGAGATCGGATTAAAAATGAGACCATCCGCAGCAGAACCAAAGTAACCGAAATAGCTCTCCGAAACGCTAAACTGAAGTGGCAGTGAGCGGGGCACATTGCGCGTAGAACCGATGGCCGTTGGGGTGGGAAGGTTCTCGAGTGGCGGCCACGTACCGGAAGGCGCAGCGTGGGTAGGCCCCCCGCAAGGCGGACTGATGACCTGGTGAAGGTCGCAGGAGCCCGCTGGATGCGGGTGGCACAGGACCGGTCATTGTTGCAATCCTTGGGGGAGGTCTATGTTCAGCAGTGGACGTCTTTCGGCCGATATGATGATTTATTTATTTATAGGTTGTAAATTTATTATGTCATCTTCGAATTATGATTTACTTATTGTATTCATATATAGTGTATAATTGTAATTGATAATGAATTTTGGAGAACATTTAATTTACCGTGTAAGTGTGTTGGTTATTACTATAAACTTGTATGTGCGAAATAAAGAAATTGAATTGAATTGAAATGCTGCATAATATCAATTAGGTATATAATTTATGGCCAATTACCCGACCATGAGCTACCGCTGGTGCATGCCACGA
The DNA here is from genome assembly GCA_025490895.1 of Thaumatotibia leucotreta. Classification (NCBI taxonomy): domain Eukaryota; kingdom Metazoa; phylum Arthropoda; class Insecta; order Lepidoptera; family Tortricidae; genus Thaumatotibia; species Thaumatotibia leucotreta. The sequence continues at coordinate 6,252 of JALPQI010002576.1, forward strand.
GATTGTCGGACACGTGACGCCGATCTTCGCGTACATCTAATAAAGGTAGATTTAGACCAAACGAGCGAATGCTCATATCCTCCACTCTACGAAATTCGTTCGTTACTACATTAAACATGATCCGTCGAAATTCGTTGATTTTGTTACCTTAAGAAAGTTACGAATACAATTTTTGGTGTATCCTAATTTTATAAGATTAAACCTTATTAAACGAGGGTAAGGCTAACCGTTTTTCCGATAGTCTTAACGTCATATATATAAGGCTCATTTCTAAAGCGTCAAAAGTTAACTCTTATTTTCCAACAAAAATATTAAATGCTCAATTTGTCTGTTTTGTTTTCTCTTGTCATGCCTGTTGTTATATTTGCCACGAATAAATTATTTGTATTTGTATTTTTATTTGAAACGACCGTCATCTCCGCTTGTATCTCCATCCCGCTCCTGCAACCCTACCTGTCTCAAAACTCGACAAATTAAGCCGATTTCCGAGACACAACAATCGTCTTAATTTACAAACTTGAGCAAAATATTATATTAAAGTTGCTCAACGCTCGAATTGTGTTTAATTAGAAATGTTCATGCTAATTACATTGAGTGATTAAGCTTTGTGAATGGGTTATGCAAAACGCGGAGAATAATAATTTCTGTGCGTCGTTGGCACTGCTATGTTTATTCTCTTATTCACACATTCGACGCTGCGTTCGTCAACGAGCTCGACGTCGAGACAGTCTTGTCTAAAATCCTAGCTGTTTGATTTGACATTAGGAATCGAGGCTGTGAGCGAGGTTGTGGGCGAGTTCGTCGCTGTTTTTCGCTAGAGAATACGAAGTTCGTACATTAAACGTCAAACTCTCGACGCAGGTGTAGTTCCAGCTCACGCCGCATTCGTCGCCGAGCACTAGTGTCGTTTAAAGGTGCGTTCAAACCAAAAGAGCATTCTCTATTCTAACCCCCCACTCTACGAAATTCGATCGTTCGTTACACAAAACGTGATTGGTTGATTTCGTAGAACGAGCGATAGAACAGCGAATGCTCTTTTGGTTTGAACGCACCTTAAGGTACATTAGTGAATACCATTTTTAGGCTCGACGCTTCCGCAGCGCTGACACAGCGCTGACAACAAGGCGGTTTCCTTAGTGAATAACACTCCTGATTAAAGTACATTCTTAAAAAGTAGGTAAATAAGTCGTTATCATCATCATATTTAAGTTATCATCGTGAGCCTCCATAATAGCCCAGTTGGTAGTGACCCTGCCTACGAAGCTGGAGGTTCCGGGTTCGAATCCCGACGAGGGCATTATTTGTGTATTAATTTATCACACATATTTGTTCCTTGGTCATGGCTGTCTCTGTATTTAAGTATCTATATGTATCTATCTATTGGTGCTTTCTACTAAAAAGTCTGCTTTGTCGGAAACGTGACGGCTATGACAGTTACCTCAGAAATAAATAAAAAGTGCGAGATTTCTCTATTAATACAAGCACCAAGTTATAAAATTAAGATAAACCAAAAATTGTATTTGAATACGGCGTCACGTCCTCGACATTTTCGTGACATGCACGTATTATATAATTATTATTATCATCGCTTGAAACACACATCACAAGCCATAATGGAGCTTACCGTGGGACTAGGTCGATTTGTGTAAGATGTCCCAAGATATTTATTTATGTGTAATGATGAAGAAGGAAAAGATTCGATGTAATTATACTTACATATAATGGAATTCACGTTTCATTCCTTTATTTATTCATACATTTTAGCTCAAACACAAATTAATCTATTTAAAAGTTACTTTAGCTGAAACGAGTCCAATTACATTGGTTAGACGGCGTCGAACATGAAACATTTTCGTCAATTCAATTTACCGTAATTAGTTTTCCAACGAAGTTATAAACGTTATAATCAACGTGTTAAAGGTTAGAATTCGATCCCTGAAAATAAGTTGATTTATGAAAGGAGTAACAAAATTGTAGGAATGTTTTATACTTGATTTAAATAGTAACACTAAATTAAAGGTAAATGCAAAATAAAATCAACACGCAATATTAGATTTTTAAGATAGAATAAAAATACATTTTAGAACAATACTAAAAAATAAAGAACTGTAAAAGAAAAAGTAAAATTAAAACTAATAAGGTAAAACTTACAAATAAAGTAATAGGTACTTAGGGTGAAAACACATCAGCATGCGTACGCATTTTGTCGATAGAAAATATCAGTTTAGTATGAGACCGCGTCCAGCTTTCCGCACGCGTACGCATGCTTACACGTTTCATACTAAAAGGACAATTTCATTAGACAAAATGCGTACGTATGCTGATCAATGTGTCTTCACTCTCAGATGGTTTGCCTCTATCTGTGCCAGTAGTAACATCAGCTATCTTACACCCAAACCGATACACAGCCCTCAAGTGCAAACACTGCTATTTAGCGGCAGGTTAACGGGTAAGACTGCGGTAGCTATCCGGGCAGACCCTGCACGAGGTTCTACCACCAGCAAGACAGTAAATTATATTGCTGAACAATGGGAACGTAGGTATAATTAATGCTCATTCATGTCTTATCTAGTCCCTACCTGAAACAACTTTCTAATTTATCAAACCGCAATCAAATAGTACATTACGACACAAGCGCGAAAAACATGAAATTCGAATTCTGATATATGTGTCTTCACCCTTACACATCTAAAACGCATCGTCCAGTAGGTCCATAATTCACATATTTTAGTCACTACGTGCGATATGTTTCGGAGAGACCAGCCGTCTCCATTATCAAACACTGACTCAGGCACTACACTCAATTACAAGACACGTATTCAAATACGTGTGTTACAAGCTGTAACTTAACACTCTTTTTTAAATGGTATAAGTCTGGCTATGGAGAGAGCTATGCTCGAAATCACTCTGCGAGACCGGATCAGGAATGAGGAGATCCGTAAGCGAACGGTGTACTGCCATTTGGCAAATTATGTTTCCCAAATATGACTTCCCAAATAACTTATCGCAATAGTCTCATTTCCCAAACAAATATTTAGCAAAGTTACATTTCTCATTTTATTCATTTGGTCAAATTATTATTTTGCAAAGTTTCACTTCGTCAAGATTTTATTAAGCAAATGCTTATTAAGCAAATGTTTTATTTTGTCATAAGTTAAAATCCAAAAAAAATAATCCCAAATTTGATACTTCGCAAGCTCTACTTATAGCAAAAGCCTGGCAAATGATAATATTATTTTAAAGTTCGTAGGTCTATACAGGAATTTCGTACTTTTTTGCACAACCCTTAACTTGAACTTGCCTGGAACAAAAAAATGTATTTCATGAATATTTGGTATCATAATGAATGAAGTGAGAAAATAAAATCCATCATAATGATCACTATTCATATTTTTTATTGGTAGGTACTAAGAAGGCACACATAGCCACGGATAAAAAAACTATAAGTATTTTTATTTTCATTTTCATAAAAAAAACTATCCCAGAGCCACCGTTAGGTACGACGACGAGCGAAGCGAGGAGGAGTGTTAGGTGAAACTGCGACCATACAGCGCACGAGCCGTGCCGCGGCAGCGGCCGGCGAGTGCCAGAACCGACTGTTTTGTTATTCCCTCGGCATTGCGTTCCCTCATCAGTTTCATCTAAATTACTGTTTAGAACCCAACTTTTAATTGTTTATCAACATAATATAAAACCCCGTGTGAGCTTTTATAAAAAAAAACATAATCATACCTATATAAAATTCGCCTCAAACTATACCCAAAAACATTGGTAATTATTTAGTTAACTAAATGCCAGCTAAACCATCAACTACATGAAAATATGCATTATAAAAAGTTCCAATTAAAAACCAAGCCCAAAGATAGAATTTCCAACCATTTAGTTGGGAAATAAAACGATTTCATAAGATTCAATTGGAATATGATCTTTCGGCGAAATTACTTTATGCGAAAGATTGGTTGCGATGTAATATTGTATATGCGGTATAAATCTTATGCCATACAATATTTTGGGATAAGTATGTTACGCTAAACGATGCATTTGCCAAAAAATATTTTGGGAAAATAAAAACGACCAAGTAATTCTTTGCTAAACAATCGCTTGCCAACAAAAAGGCTTGCTAACTGTAAAATTGCGATAAGTAGTTTTGACAATTGAATTTTTGCCAAATGAAAATTTGGGAAAAATAGTTTGCGATGTGATACTTTGGGAAAAATTATTTGCCAAACATTAGTAAACCTAAGCGAACGATGGTTACCGACATAGCATATCGGGTAAGCAAGCTAAAGTGGCAATGGGCAGGGCACAGGAGAAATTCGCTCGCTTCTCGAAGAACCGATGTGGAGACCACGTACTGGCAAACGCAAGGTGGTCAGACGACCTGGTTAGAGTTGCGGGGACTCGGTGGATGCAGGTCGCATCCATCCGGCCAAAGTGGAAGTCTATTGAGGAGGCCTTTGTCCAGCAGTGGACGTCCTATGGCTGAAATGATGATGATGATGAAGTCTGGAAACAAACATTAATTATTTTTGTTTATATTATTTTGTTTAGATGACTTCTTCTTGTTTTATGATTGAGAACGACCAAAGATCAAATGTATCTATCTCTCGAAAATATTAGTTAATAAATAGTATCAATACTCTTCTAATTCCACAAAATTAATAATCTTTGAATTAATATACTGATTTAAATATCAACAGTTGTTATATCAATTATTTAAGCTCAACTTTGAAGCAATTCATTTTACAAGAATACTCCTTCAAGATAAAATAATTACCTTTACTTAGAATAACTTCTTACTTATTATTTGCCATATTTAATTAACAAACTTAACACACAAGTTCCAGAAACACAAACAAAGTAAAATTAAATTAATGTTTAGCATCAAGATTAATCTAAGTAAAATGCTTATTCGAAAACTTCAGCAGTTAATAAGCATAAAGTTAGAACATAAGTACGTCTTGTAGAAGCCGTTCGCAAATTAACTATAAGTTAAACTTGTAATGATGTCACAAACATATGATGGAACGAATTTCATGCGTACCATAGATAAGAGTAACGTTGATGTAATAACATTTATGGAGAAGTAGTTTATCAGTAGTAAATAGTATTTCTTTACGGTGGACGATATTTGAAAGAGTGCGGATCACTTTTGGATGAGGTTAGTTCAGGACCGGGCTCAGTGGGGTACAAAAAGAGAGGCCTATGCTCAGCAGTGGGCGAATAACGGCTGAATACGATGATGATGATGTAATAGTCATTCTTAGAGAAAGACGTCAACCGCCGAAATTCAACTTGGTTGGGCAGCGTTCGGGAAACTACGCAACGTCTTTTCGTCCTACATACCTCAATGCCTCAAGACGAAAGTCTTCAATCAATGTGTGTTATACCAATGATGACTTATGGCGCCAAAACGTGTTCCTTCACTATCAGAGCAATTCTTTTTATTTTTGCCACTAAAATGAAATATGAAATTTTGGGTAAATTTTATACTATTTCTGCTCAGAATCACGAGCTGATTCCATTTCCGGCGAAAAAAAAAATGTCCCAAAAATGTCATACATATTTCGAATATCCTCTTCTGTTACCGCCATAGAAGGTGTACCTATGGAAAATAGTTACACAGTAGGAAAAAAAATCATGGGACACTTTTTTTTTCGACGGAAATGGAATCGGCTTGTGATCCTAAGTAGAAATAGTATAAAATTTACCCAAAATTTCATATTTCATTTTAGTGGCAAAAATAAAAAGAATTGCTCATCAGCCTCATCTTAAAGCTCAATGTCACTCAATGAGCTATGAAGAGGGCTATGCTCGGGGTTTCTCTATGTGATCGATCGGTAAACGCAGTGTTGGATGTCTACCCACGAGATGGACAGACGATTTTATGAAGATCGGCGGGAGACGCTGGATGCAATGCAAGTCGCTTCCAACCGTTATATGACGGTCCACGGAAAAAACATGTCCAGTGCTTAAAAAGATCATGGCAAATTCACACCTTATTCTGTCAAAAGTAAGGAGGTTTTTCCTTCTCTAATTTGAGTTGACTAGACATGTTCTTTTCGTGGACCCTTCATATGTGGACTGTATAGCAGTGGTCGTCTTATGGCTGAAATGATGATGAAATAGTAATATTGCGCAGTGCCGTAATGTGCCATGTAGCCATCGCGGAGCGGTGAGATCTATGCCTCATAATGGAAACTATCTCTGAAATACAGGGTATTTGGTCAGCGGTGTCGGAGCTTTTAAGGGCTTAAACTACAATCAATTTCATCGATAAATTACAATGATTTTTTTTTGTGCCAACGATAATTAAATGGCGGCAATTTTAAAATTTCAAACAGACGAATACGAGTGCATGACGTATTTCTGGAATTATACGTTTCTTATCGGTCATATCTTTGCAAAAAAATCTCAGCAGAGAGCTCATTAGATAAGCAAACTAATTAAGCTAATCATTTGACTCAACTATTTCAACAACAAGGCCAAAAAAAAAATGAAAAATAGTAAAAAATTCACCTTCATTTTTCAATCAATTTAAATTTACATGAACACTAGGTCGTCAAGATAGGTTTTTGGTGTTGTTATTTGTTAGTACAGAATGTTAGCTAAAAAATAACATTATAATTACAGTTATACTTTAAGTACAGTCAGGGAATTTAATTTCCTACCCATTTCGTAGAAATGTTGTTAGGCATTCACGATGCATTAAGGTCGAAATTTTAATTTTAGTATTGATGTGTCAATAACCATTATTTGTCAGTGTCACTGCACGTCGCATAGAACCTCTTTACGAAGTTATTTACTTTTCTAATAAATAATTAAACACATGGCAGATGCTATCAGTGTCAGTCGAGAAAATTGTGAAATCATTCTCAAAAGCGAAATTAATTTTAAAAATAATAAAATAATTGCCGCAAACCGTGAAGTATTGCGAGCGCAAATGTAGGAGTTACACCAGGAAGGAGTAGAGATTCATGAAATAACACGTTGGTTAAATGTGATTAGGAACACTGCTCGCCGTTGGGTACGGCGATACAATGCTGAAGGAAACCTTATTGATCAAAGGAAGATAACCATCGCCTGCTAGCATTAACCGAAGACCAACGCCGATTAATGTGACGTCAATATAATTTGGATGGCTTTACGACAACAGGACGGTTTGAAGAAATATTTGACATTCACCTTAGAACAATATTGCCTACACGCTATGGATTTTCATCACAGGCGGCCTGCGAAAAAAATTGCATTGGCCGAGGCTCATGAAGCAGCGCGACATCACTTCGCCCGTCAGTAATTAAATCTAGTAGGTAGACATCTACAACATTTTCCAGGTCTCAAACCGGAAGATTACATTTGTGGCGTGGTTATTCGCGATCTTGGTGGATACACGTGTTTTTAATTGAATTTTTTATGAATATTGTGTTAACCTGTGGCGTTGAAAACTTATTTTTTTTAATAAACACCCTGGTCAAGTGATTGATTAAATAAGATTGAAATAGATTGAATAGTGTTATTGTTGTGAATAATATAAATAAAGAACGTCCGTTATGCTTTTATTGAATTATCACTTTTAGTCAATTCTGTTACTTTATCAACAGCAACATTTTGCTTTCAGCCTATATATCGGCCCTAGCGGTCCTACCGCGAACTTTAAAATCCGCAAATTTCGAGGATTTGTCTCTCACTCTCTAATGACGCCTTCATTAGAGTGACAGAGAAAAATTATCGATATTTACGAATTTCGTAGTTCGCGGTAAGTAGTGTCTGGATTAATCGACAATCAAAAATTTAAACTTCGATTCCGAATTACCGATTCATTCAAATATTGCAATAATGAAAGCGATAGAAATATCTTTTGTTAGATTTTCGATTACTGTCATCCATTTTTAGCAGTGCCTTGACGTTTTACAGTTCCCCATGTCAACGTTCTTATTCATATCAGTTGCCTAGTAACACAATCGTATGCGTCTGATATGTCAAAGTTACATTGTGCTTAGTAGATAGCTCTTATGATGACTGTTTGCTATACGATATTGATCCTTAGGTGGGTAGGAATTTAAATTCCCCGACTGTACTTTAGGAATTACAAGCTCCGACACCGCTGACCAAACACCCTGTATAATGTGCGTAGTGAATACTAAACTTTTCGTAATACTTTACATCTGGAGAGATACCACGATCTACTAAATGCATTCAGTTTAGGACCTAATCGCGTGGTCGCCCCGTCGGCCAAGTGTACGTACCTGGTGGGTCACAACGGAAGAACAGCGCTGGCTTAGCCAGCTACATGTTGAGTTGTGACCCTTTTGTGGCAAGCTGTTGTTGTGTGCTTATTTGTAAATTTGTATATGTCCATCGTGCTTGTCATGAATAATTTTTATTTCATTTCATAATCTGAATCGAAATGTGTCAGTTCCATATTATTCTTAGATCCCTGTACCCCCAGCAGACAAATCAGACGTCATTAAACTCGCAACTTGTCCTGCGGCGAACTTATCAGGATTACTAACTTGCCAACTCGTTACAATTATCTTCAAGATATACACACCGTTAGAGCTTGAGTTTCAGGTGAGTTGGAACCTTTGGAATATTACTCATCTGGTGTTCAAGGCCCACTGGCAGGCTTTGGAAGTTTCAGACCACCGCTACATATACAGTATTTGTTTCGATTTAAAATTGCCGCATATTTTTATACCTACACAATTGAGTTGCCAAAGTTGCCGCTAGATGGAGTTTTTTTTTTAATAAAAACTTGCTAGCGATGTAATACTTAAAAATAATGGAGTGTTGAAGCTTTCAAAAGGAACCAGCTACCAAACGGGACAGTGTATAGTGAAGTGAAGTAAAAAAATGTGAAAATGTGAATTAGTAAAGTCAAGTGCGAACAGTACTAATACCACTTCGTCATCAAGTCGTCATTATTATTTCAGTCATTAATCGCTTACTGCTGAGCATAGGCCTCTCTTCTAGTAGACCATTTATCCCAGTCCGAAGCCAATGTAACCCAGATGTGTCCCGCAATCTTGACAATGTCGTCTACCCAAAGAACTAATGACACTCATCCGTGAGTGTCATTGGTGCGAGAGTAGTATCTGAGCCTGAAACTTGAAATTTTCAAAATGATGGTCCGAATATGTTACTGGCAAGGATAATACGTTTTTTTTGATTTCAGTATACTCATAGCTACAATTCTGTCACATAAGTTTTTAAGATAACATGGTCAATTACATTATTAGTATAACTTTAAACATGAAAACGTTAAAACTGTGTGGGTAGACCACAACTAAAACTAGCAGTTTGTCATTGATACCGTGTAGATGGCATTTGCAACCACTGCTGAAGTATCGGGTGCTCAATAATTTCAATTTACATGGTAAATATCCTATTTTAAGTCTACTAATAAGAGATATTGGGGACCTAAGCTCTCTTTTAGTAGCATTTAGAAAACTTTTGTTGAGCATGAGCATTGCCCAAGAATTCATATTGTATTGTGTGGTAGTTCTATTCTCAAGATGTCATTGCAAAAAAATCTTCCCTCGAAATAACAAATGTGCTGCAGTACACAGGGGTCAGAAATGTGCTTATTTACTTAGTTTTTTCCTCTTTCCTTAAACAAAATCTCACTAATCCCGGGCTTTGTTGTGCTATATAATGCCACGCAATATGTAATGCTAAAATTCTTTCTTGCCGACGGTTGCAAAAAATATGACGAAGATATACTTTTTGTTGCTGGAAATGGTGCAGCCGTTAAAATTGACAAAGTTAGCTGAATCTTTTCTCCGCCAATTTATTTCATTTATTCATTTAATTTAACATAAGTTTACAAAAATGTGCAGTTGAAAGTAGCTCCACAAAACTATGAATAAGTTCGACTGTGGAGTCAAATTTCGCTATAAGTAAGTATTATTTATTTTATTTATTTATTTATTATTTTATGCCTCCACTACACGTCTGCGGATGAGTCCGCGGACGTCGGCATATGCATCCTCAGACAAATCTTCACCGACCGTCCACACGTCTGTTGATCGTTCAGTCTGAGTACAATCTCGTCAGACGCTACACGCGAAAAAGATGGATGTTAAAACTGTAGCAGTCGCACCATGATTTAAAAAATAGCCTATTTTATTGAGCCCGTTTATGTGTGCCAGTTACGTAATGCGTCATGGGTATCTTATTGAAATACGTACTTAATGACTTTAACTGTATTTTTTTTTCATGTCTTGGTGGTAAACCAGGAACTTACAGGCATGCATTTGCAGTGTGGTCGCGATGCCGGACGCTCGCCCTTGAGCCCTTTGATCCGGGCTACAAAAACCGACAACAAGCGGATCTGTTGCGGACGCATCCGCGGACGTCAAATACCTACCGCAGATGACCAAATCACCCCCTCTACGCGTCCGCGGATGCATCCGACGATGACGTCCGCGGACCCATCCGCAGACGTGTAGTGGAGGCATTAGTCGACTCTTACGACACCCACGTGAAGAGTTGGGGAGGGGACAAATGAATTCTTGCCGTCACCATACAACCTCGTATTAGTTTACACGATACGATATTTTTTCGTGGTTCTATAATCGTATACGGGTCGATAGCAAGAAAATTGTACATATTTAATTAAGGTGCCGTTGGGGCGGAAAGGTTCTCGAGTGGCGGCCACGTAACGGAAGGCACAGCGTGGGTAGGCCCTCCACAAGGTGGACTGATAACGTGATGAAGGTGATAGCTGATAGTTGAGCGAGTATCGCCGTGTCTCTTTTATTTACACGGGAGTGCGTATATTTTGTTCTTGTTTATAGCTGGTATTGATAGTTCATAGTTTAGTAGCTCGCGGTCCAGTGCCTAAATCTGTGTTCAATTTAATTATAACCACTCTCATAGCCACTTCCAGTAACTCGGTAGAAAAAAGCGGCCAATTTTTTCCCCCATAGTCATTTGTTATTTTCCCGTGACGGGTGGAAATCTTCCTATCGCGTGTTGTCCGGCCACAGATATATAACTAAGTAGACGTCATTGAATTTCAACTTGCAACGTGGTAGCGCAGCGAGCGTAATGGGGACTTTTGGACCAGTATGCTTAGCACATGATTGGCGCGACAGTATCTCGCCGCGAGATAGACTATCCGTCCATTTTTTGTTAATATAGCTAGTAAAGGACAGGAGATCTATCTCGCGGCGACATAGTGTCGCACCAATCATGTGCTAGGCCTATAGGCGTGGCGCAGCAGGGTTTTTAGTATAGTTTTAGTTTGTTATTTTAAGTTAGTTTTTATTGTATTGTATGTTTAAATTGGGTTTATTTTTTGTAATGATTGTTATTGAAATAAAAAAAATTTATTTAAACTTTCGTAAGACATAATAAGTATAATAGATATAATGAAACGGTTAAACTCACGTGCATTTAGTCAGTAAGAGTGAATGTTTCGGAGAGCCTAGGTCACTATTATAAAGCACTGAGCTCGCATTCACACCAAGCAACTCGCGCTCTCCGAAACAAATGTCGTGCGTAGTGACTAAATACACGTGAGTTTAACCGTTTAATTATATTTATAAGTAGAAGTCGTTGTCGTTTATATACGTATATTTGAAACATTTGAACTGGCAGCATAATATAATTACAAGTATTACGGTAAAAGTAATTATGGCAAGGCATTATTTTTAATATTATTTCAGAAAAAATCATAAGTATAAATATCGTTGTTGCACTGTCAAAAATAAAATAAAAAGTCTCACTTACTAGTGAACTTACTTACTTACTAGATAAGTAAAACACTTTTTAAAGGTGCGTTCAATCAAACCAAAAGAGCACTCGCTGTTCTATCTCCCGTTCTATTAAATCAGCCAATCACGTTTTGTGTAACGATCGAATTTCGTAGAGTGGGGGATTAGAACAGCGAATGCTCTTTTGGTTTGAACGCACCTAGCTAGCGAGTTAGCGATTGATAGCTCGGCGACGAACAAAAGACAATCGGATCAACTGTCTTTTGTTCGGTTTTACAGTCGAGCTATCAACCGTTAACTCGCTTTTGGTGGGATTAGTGCCTAAGCCATCTGAGTGCGTAGCCAAAATGTCAATCGCTAGGTCTCGATAGCATAGCGTAGTTTTCTTTATTACTAATATTTTTAATTAGTGCGATAATTACTGTTGCGTTTTCTTTGTGACAGAGCTTACGATTGGTATCTTGACTGTGCACTCTGTTCGGAAATATGTCTGTGCGCCTGGCTAATGGTAGATTGATCGTAATATGACGAGTACGCTGTAAATGCCAAAACCAGAGCTTGAAATTCTACAAATTGATCTCATTTTCACATCACTTGAGCTACTCCTACTGTAAGAATATATTAATCATCTAGTCGTACATACAATACAATCATAGTTATTTGAATAAATAAATAAATGTCAAGGCCTTCTCGCCTTGACGCTTCGCCATCGGGCCCTGAGGCTCGACTTATTTCGATACTGGAGTAATTATAAGCTTGGTAGCTCGATTTTCTCGCAGCTCGGCCTTCGGCCTTCCGGCCTAAACCTCGCCATTTGGGCTCGCTTAACACAGATTTATATTGGTTCCAGTAAGCAATGTCCCGGGCCACCATGTCATTTTTCGCCATTTTTAGGGTTCCGTAGCCAAAATGGCAAAACGGAACCCTTATAGATTCGTCATGTCCGTCTGTCCGTCTGTCCGTCTGTCCGTCTGTCACAGCTGATTTACTCGGAAACTATGAATGCTACAGTAACGAAATTTGGTAAGGATATGTGTTGTATGAACCGCTACAGGATTATGATACTAAATTGTAAAAAAACCATTGGAGTGGGGGCCCTCCATACATATAACTGAGGGATAGAAAAAAAAAATTAGTTGTATATAAGCGTGTGGGGTATTATTAGAAAGGTCTTTGAAAATGATATAAAGGTTTTTAAATCTTATCTTTATTTAAGCTAATCGTTTTCGAGATACCAGCTCTCAAAGTCTGAAAAATGTGTCCCCCCCCCTCTATTTTTTAAACTACGCGATATAAAATTCTAAAAAAAATATATGTTAAGCACATTAATAAACTCTATCAACGATTTTTGGTTTGATTAAATTATCTTCTATAGTTTTTGAGGTAGGTTGATTTTACTGTATTTTTTAAATAATAAATTGATAATGGTACGGAACCCTTCGCGCGCGAGTCCGACTCGCACTTGGCCGGTTTTTTTTTTAAATAACTTCAATATTATTTACGTTATAATCAAACAACAATATATTTAAAATCCCTGCACTAAAGGCCCGGCCACGATATTGGTCTAAGGCGACCAGCGGCGAGCGAATCCATGAGTCGGAGCGGGATGCCAATATGGGTACTTCCTCTCGCACGTATGGTTTTCCGCTAAGCCGGTCGCCTTAGACCAATGTTGTGGCCGCGGCATAAGCCCTTTAATTTGATATGAAATGAAATGAAATGAAATATATTTATTCAAAGAGCAACATTAATATTACAATGCATATGGGTCCTGAGCTAGGGATCCCTGTGTTACAGGACCCAAAGAAGTAACAATTTAATTTAGCAGAATTTCGTACCTACAAAGGAAACTTAGAAGGTATCACTTATAATATAAGTTATAACTAGTGGTACACTAAAGAATATACAGTTAATAGAAGATATATATAAGGTAATCGCCAGTTTGGGTATGGTTTGAGCAGTAAAAAAAAATAATATATGAGACATAAATATATAAAGAAGATAAATACATAAAGTAAATAAATATCTTAATATTTGTGATTTCCAATTTATTTAAAGATGATCTACTGAGTTACAATTAAAAGACTTTCAGTTTCTTGATAGGAATATATATTATAACATGATACAATTTGCAAAACTATTTTGTTTAATTTATAATTTATCCCCCAAAAGTAGCAACCATATTTGATATTCATTTATTTACGTTGCGCGTCCATGGTTGGGGACTTACATGGGTATACCAATTTAAACTCCATCGGTCTTGTAGTTTCGGAGCAAGCCAGCTGTAAGCGTGACAGACAGACTCGCGGGTTATCCTAGTTAGTTATAAGGGTTCTGTTTTTCCCTTTTTTACGGAGCCCTAAAAACATGTCACAATAGATACTTACTAGTATTATACCCACATCACATGGTAGTTAGAAACTAGTTCCCGGATGGCATTTCAAATAGGGTTGACAACAATTTTTTTGTGGATTTATAGTATTTTCCAAAAAAACACACGTAATATACTATAGTATTTTTTGACAAGTCTTTATTTTGGGTTAAAATATGACCAATTATAAATTTACTGACCTACTACATAGCACTTTGTGAACCACGCTTGTTACATAAGAGTACTTTTGACTGATTAGAGGTTCAGCTATTGTAAGAACCCCCAAAATATGTAACTACTTATATCTTTCTTCAACAGTATAGGACTAGGTAGGTAGGTACCTATACCTATAGTACAGAAAGTCTAAATATACTTGATCATCAGCCTATCTCAGTCCACTGCTGGACGTAGGCCTCTCATATTAACTACGCGGATAGACGCATTAGGCGGTAAATGCTCAGAATCGCCACGTTTAGCAAGCGGATTAGCGATCGCAGTAATGTATCCACTATGGTGACGCTACCCATCATCAATCTTCTATCAAAGAACGGTCAGTGACACTTCAATCCCGTAGTCGGCACTTACGACACCCGTGGGAAGAGTTAGGGTGACGAATATACGTACGTTACCACACGATCAGTACAATAATACAATACTACATAATATACGGGCTTGGGCTGGCCACATTGCACGCAGAGCATCTGCTCAGCCAGCTATCTGGTCGGCTGTGAGTTTATCAGCTGGAGAGCCTAAGGCCCGACGGCTCGCCCTACGCTACGTGATCCACTCACGCTATCACTCTATCAGCTGGAGGGCCGCAGGCCCGACGGCTCGCCCTAGGCAATCCACTCACGCTGTCAGTCTATCAGCTGGAGGGCCACAGGCCCGATGCCTCGCCCTACGCGATCCAATCATGCTGTCAGTCTATGAGCCGGAGGGCCGCAGGCCTGACTGCTCATCCCACGCGATCCGCCGATCCAGATGCCGACCATCTGGTCGGTGGGGTCGAAAAGTGGGCAACACGGCTAGGCAAACGCAGCGTAGGACGTCCACCCACAAGATGGACAGACGATCTTATGAAGGTCGCCGGGACACGCTGGATGCAGGTCGCATCTAACCGGTACATGTGGAGGTCCAGAGGGGAGGCCTATGTTCAGCAGTGGACGTCTTATGGCTGAGATGATGATGACATAATATACAATATAGTACGGTTGCCAACCCTAATGTCAAGAGATTAACTAACTTTATCTCTGACGAGCCCAAATCGATATTTAGATCTAGGCTTTACTCTGGAACGGGTTCTCTATATCGCGATATTTTTGATTTAATTTAACTCAAAATATTGAGCAGTAGACCATCCGAAGTTAGAGACCATCCGCAGCAGAACCAAAGTAGGTAACCGAAATAGCTCTCCGAATCGCTAAACTGAAGTGGCAGTGGGCGGGGGACATTGCGCGTAGAACTGACGGCCGTTGGGGCGGAAAGGTTCTTGAGTGGTGGCCACGTACCGGAAGGATGACCTGGTGAAGGTCGCAGGAGTCCGCTGGATGCGGGTGGCACAGGACCGGTAATTGTGGCAATCTTTGGGGGAGGCCTATGTTCAGCAGTGGACGTCTTTCGGCTGACATGATGATGATGATGATTTAGCAATAGCCGTACCGTGATTTGGAAAGTAAGGGTCTCCCTAAACCTATCGACGCTTTCGCATGTTTAAGGAAAATCGCGCCGTATTACCGTCGATCGGTGTCGTCCGAGTTGTTTCTCGCTGTTTTTGCGTAACTAATACTTTAATAAAGGTTTTTTTAAATGTATTTTGCCGAATTCACGTCGTAAATCCATATAACTGTAATGAAAGTGACCGTTTGATCGCCTGTTTATTTACTTTTGATCCAAGTATAAGTGTTAGACTATATATTATCTGGATAAGAATTATTTTGATGTCTAGAGTCTAGACATAATAACAGTTAAAAATTGCACAATCAATAAATAAACATGCCATAAATTGGTCACTTTAATTACTCTCTTGTATGAAATTGCCCAGTTTAGTATATTATAAATAAATAAATAAATATAAATAAATATCTTGGGACATCTTACACAAATCGACCTAGTCCCACGGTAAGCACAATTAAGGCTTGTGTTGTGGGTACCAGGCGACGATATATACACTGTGTTACGCGAGCATTGCGAAAGATTTTAACTATGCATTCTAGACATCAAAATAAACAAAAAATATTATGAGACCTAATGTCAATTCCACCAAAACAAAAAAATATTTTCTTTTTATTTAGGCCGATTTGAATACTTTTTAACATTTCCAGTACTTTTTATCATAACAACAATTTGTTTAAATTATTTATTTCAATTGTTTTTTTTTTAGGTAGAGGTTATTTCGTCAAGTCTATTTGTATTTTTTGATTGTCAGGCAAAAGGTGTGATAATATTAGAACACATTGTGGTAGCATTGTAATCCAAAAGAAGTTAAATGACGAGTTACGTCGAAAAACTTATTTCGAAAAAAGGTTGATTATCTCTGAAACCAAGCCGAATCCAGGAAATTTTATATAACATTAAAGACTCTAAATATGGTCAGGAATTCAGCATTAAAATCTTTCGGAATGCTGACGTAACACCGTGTATAATAGATAGATACATATAGATACTTAAATACATACACAGCCATGACCAAGGAACAAATATTTGTGATAAATAAATACACAAATAATGCCCTCGTCGGGATTCGAACCCGGAACCTCCGGCTTCGTAGGCAGGATCACTACCATCTAGGCTACGAATTATACGATTGAAGTTTCTAAAAGTCGCTTTAAATGTATGATTTAAAATACAATTTTGCAGTTTTATTTTTATTCAACGAATTGTTGAATTCGCAATGCGATTAATCGCACAAACGACCGCGCTAAGTTAGTGTCTACTCGTAAAGTTCGGAAACTGAAGGCACGTTTGATTTGGACATTGCCTTGTTGCCAGATGCCTTTAGTTTCCGCACAAAGTCTAAGTTCAGCGGCCCTACCGCGAACTTCGAAATCCGCAAACTTCAAGCTTTGTCTCTGTCACCCTAATGACGCCTTCGTTGGAGTGACAAAGACAAATCCTCGAAATTGACTATTACTCGAAGTAGGCTCTTACTCGTAGCGTAGTATTTGTAACCACATCAGTATTCGAGACAGGAAAGCAATTCCGAGCGTTCGAATCAAGACGGAGTACTTAGAGCAAGTAATTACTCTTCAGTTCCGCTAAATAGATGTAAAAGGGGTTAAGGAGAGGTTTGGTTTAGACTTGTTTGGAATGGAAACAGGATAGACTGTATACTTACCTCTATCGTCAGTAGATCCTTGTCAGCCTCCGTAGCCTAGTTGGTAGTGACCCTGCCTACGAAGCTGGAGGTTCCGGGTTCAAATCCCGGCGAGGGCATTATTTGTGTATTTATCACAAATATTTGTTCCTTGGTCATGGCTGTCTATGTATTTAAGTATCTATATGTGTCTATGTATTATATATATCGTCGTCTGTTACCCACATCACTTAATTGAGCTTACCGTGGGACTAGGTTGATTTGTGTTAGATGTCCCAAGATATTTATTTATTTATTTATTATAGGTGAATATGTCACAAAAAGTTTGTCCATTTGGATCACGACGTCTTCAATATTGATAAAAAATTGTAGGCTGGTAGAGTTAATAATGGTGAGCAAGATCCACCACATTTAAGATATTTTGGGAAATTGCTCAGCAAAATTCAGCCACAATATTTGAAAATAAGTAGTGTTCGATATTGATAAAACTTGGTAGGCTGGTAGAGATTCTCTACCAGAATTTAAATAGTTTTGTTTGGGAAGTTATTCGAGGCAAAAACTGCATCGTACATATTAAAGTATCATCATCATCATCATCATCATCCTCATCGTATCAGCCGAAAGACGTCCAGTGCTGAACATAGGCCTCCTCCAAAGATTGCCACAATGACCGGTCCTGCGCCACCCGCATCCAGCGGACTCCTGCGACCTTCACCAGGTCATCAGTCCACCTTGTGGGGGGCCTACCCACGCTACGCCTTCCGTTACGTGGCCGCCACTCAAGAACCTTACCGCCCCAACGGCCATCGGTTCTACGCGCAATGTGTCCCGCCCACTGCCACTTCAGTTTAGCGATTCGGAGGGCTATTTCGATAACTTTGGTTCTGCTGCGAACGGTCTCATTTTTAATCCGATCACGCAGAGAGACTCCTAGCATAGCCCTCTCCATTGCCCTTTGGGTGACTTTGAGCCTTCTTATGAGGCCCATTGTAAGCGGCCACGTTTCAGTACCGTATGTCATCACTGGCAACACACACTGATTAAAGACTTTCGTCTTCAAACACTGCGGAATATTGGACGAAAATATGTGTCGTAGCTTCCCGAACGCTGCCCAACCGAGTCGGATTCGACGATTGACCTCTTTCTCGAAGTTGGACCTACCTAACTGAATAGTTTGTCCTAGGTATATATATTCGTCTACAACTTCGAGTGTAAAGTCTCCGATTATTACGGGAGTTGGTGCTACATGGGAATTTGACATGATTTTCGTCTTATCCATGTTCACTCTAAGGCTTTACTGAGGTCAACGAGCATAGTACTTAAGTCCTCCAAGGTCTCAGCCAAGACTACTATATCGTCAGCGAATCGAAGGTAAGTGAGTATTAAAGTATATGTCGGAGACATGCTTCGGTTGGCGCAGACGTGTACGACATGTCGAGTCGTCGAACGTCTGAATAGTCTTATTTACAATAAGAATAGTCTTGTTTGCAATGTTTACATTTAATTTGTTAAGAGTGATAAAATCTAGAAAACGATAGGCAATGTTTTGCTTGAGATGTTCTTTGCTTGGTCCATGCAGGTAGACATTAAACGTCATGTTGGGATCTACCCGCCTATGAAGGAGTAGTTTGTGAGCGCACGGTATAAAAGGTCACTAGCGCAGTGTTCAGGGATTCATTCTTGATTTAGACTTGGAATAAAGCATTCCAGGGTTGAGTAAATGATGCATGGACGCAAGCTTATAACTCTCCAGTCGTTTTCTATCAGTATAGTTTAAAGTGTTGTAAAAATAGTCTTGTTTTAAGTGTGTACTTGTTGTGATTATTTAAAGTTTGGAAAAAGTAAGACCGTCTGAGTTTCTTGCTGGTTCTTCTCACGACAGAGGTTTATCATTTTGTGAACCAGTATAATAAAAGATCGTAATTTACCTTGTGTTTAATTATGTGCGTCCATGCATAGTATTGGCACCGTGCGCGATGACAGCGCCATTAACAGGTGGCCATTTTAGACATTATAGTCGCCGCTTTCAAGCGGGAAGTAAGTAAATATTTTGAAAAATATTAATTAAATTTTGTGTTATTTTAATATATAAGACAATTTTGGACAATTGCAGTCAGTAACATTATTGCTAATAACATTAATATTGTTGTTTTCATTTAGAAATGAGCCTACTCATAACTAAAACGGGGTTTCGTGCCATCACGCACGACATCGTTTTCCAACCGGAGACGATGAATAAAGGGATGAAATTGGTACAAGCTGGGCATGTTCTCGGGTTGAAGATATTCGCCAAGAAGACATGTCCCGTATTATCAAATCCCGAGTGGTTCGCCAAGCTTCAGTGGCAGCAACGGCGTACAAGACAACTTTGTTTGTAAGTATTATGTAAGCCGATTTTTGTGTTTCGATACCGTTCAATAAAAGTTTTTTCTATTCTCTAACAAATAAATTTACTTACAGCTAAACACCAATTCTCATGTAGAGGGTGTATCGTGCGACTGCGTTTATAATAAGAGTGGGAAATGCAAGCACATTGCAGCACTTATATACTTCATCAATGTTTGATGAATGGTCTTGGAAATCGGTAAAATTTACAGTCACTGTCCTTCTTGGTGTTATTGCAATTAACAATAACACACCTTACTAGGCCCATATTAAATATTTATCTGAAAACGATGAGAAAATATTTGCTGCAGTATGGATTTGACAGCTGAAGTCGGCGACCATAATGTCAATTTTAGCCGCAGCGAGCGCGGCGATCGTTTCGGATACCCCCTCCACCCGCTTTGCACCCTGCCAATACACCTTTGTAAGTAGGTACGATGAGTTTCTAGGAATTAAATATTCGCCCCCCCGTTCTCGGCTGTCCTTCTGACATATATATAATTCTTTTGACATGAGACACATAATAAGTATAATGTCAGTTCTGTGAGTATGAGATGAGATGAGTATGAGATGTAATTAAAATAAAGTTACACTTAAGATTATTTTTGTAGAAGTACTGAAGTCGATTCATACATATTTTTGAGTTGTATTTTTTAAGTAGCAGTACACAGTAGATGTCTCTCATTTCAAAAGAATGATATATAATTTAATATATACGATGTAGTTGTTGCCTCGAAAAACTCTCCAAACATCACTATTTGAATTCAGCCACAATATCTGAAAATAACATCTAAGAAATAAATCTACTTAACAATTTACTTTTGTATCTCCGACCAACCGCCGTTTTTTAATGATCTGTATCCACCTAAAGGATGGTTCACATTGAAACGGGCGAGTCCAGAAAGAAAGTAGCTTTATACCTAACTGGAAATATAGAACATAAAATAAATAAATAAATATCTTGGGACATCTTACACAATTCGACCTAGTCCTACAGTAAGCTCAATTAAGGCTTGTGATGTGATATACATATAGATACATATAGATTGAGATACATATAGATACTTAAATATATAGACAGCCATGACCAAGGAACAAATATTTGTGATAAATAAATACACAAATAATGTCCTCGCCGGGATTCGAACTCGGAACCTCCAGCTTCGTAGGCAGAGTCACTACCAACTAGGCTACGGAGGCTGATAAACATTAGTTATTTATTATACAAGGGGGCAAAGTTGTTGCTTAACTGTCGTGCCAATATTGAGACCTGAGGTAGCGAAAGATTCCAAAATTGAACCACGAGCGTAGCGAGTATTCTTTGGAGTGATAAAGACAAATCTCCGAAATTTCCGAACTTCGGTGTTCGTGGTAGCAGGCCAGCTCCGATTTGTACCAATGTATACCCTTCCTTAGACTGAAATGGAACTGCGTTCCCAGCACTGTTGATAACATCGTAAGAACAGTGATTGAAGGATTTCTCTGTATTAGCATTGCTCAGAGAACAAGACGACTCTTTGGGGACAACAACTACATTACATTGTCCAATCTGAGTGTCCAGTCTGAATTTTCAAAATCTTGTAAATGAATAAAAATTACCAAAGCGACATACATGTACCTATAACATTTGAAGAGATCCCTCGATTTCTCCAAGATCCCATCATTAGACCCCAACTTTGTGCCAACGGGACCATCTTGGGGTTATACACGTTTGATCACAAAACAAAAATTTAAAATCGGTTCACGATTCTTGGAGATACCGGGAACATACATACAACGAAAAAAATTCAGTCGAATTGAGAACATTCTTTTTTTGAAGTCGGTTAAAAAACGCTAAGCGTGGTGCATTTAAGGCTTACAACTTACTATGTGGACGGTGTCCTCACGTGTAGTGAATGTTTGCGGACGTTCGCTAAAGGTGCATTTAGACCAAACGAGCATTCGCTCATTCTATCCCCCACTACGAAATCAACGAATTTTGACGAATCACGTATTGTGTAACAAAGGAATTTCGTAGAATGAATGAGCTTTCGCTCGTTTGGTCTAAATGCACCCTAATAAAATTGGCTATTGCAGTCATTTAAGGGCACATGAGAGGGCACTCCATCGAGCCCTTAATTAATTAATTACTCAAGTTGCAGTTGCTGTAGCCGAAATTGGCGAGAGAGAGAAATAATAGTAGCGTCATCATGTCCTGGCTGGTTTCAACTATGGCGATTAGAAAGTTGCTGGCTAGTTATAATAACACAATGTCGTAACAGATGTGCTTACCATAGAAAAAATCAACTGCGAAAGACTCTGGTTGTCACGGGATTCGAACCCGCTTCCCCTGGATTGCCGGTCCAACGTGCTTCCAATTACACCAGACGACATTCCGTGAATCACAGCGAATTTAGTCAATGGTATTGTGAAGGTAATCACTAGCGACTGTACTACAACCTTAAGCCACGCAAAGACGTGTGTCTACCACAATCGTCCGCAAACTCGACAACTCTCCGTTGCGTTGAATTTGCTATAGAGGGCGCTGTAATCAATTCATGATTGGAAAATATCAACTTGTTTTTAATTAAACAAATTGATATTGATATTGAATTAATATTGATAGTTATAATAATACATTTTGTGATACCCGCGGCGTTACGACAGGAGCACTGCAAACAATTTAACGGAAGGTTATACGCTTCATTTTCAAAAGACCTTTTTGGCGATACCCAATACTCTAGGATTAAAGCCAAATTAAAAAACATCCCCACTTTAGTAATAGTAGGGGAGAGACCTGAAAAAAAATTGTTTTGCACTTTGTATTCTACCACTTTGCCGGCAAGATTAATACCGTAGGTACCTAGTTGCAAAGCTCTAGTACTAACGGCCTCTGAGCTATGCTGCGGACAGACAGACGGACAGAAGGACATGGCGAAACTATAAGGGTTCCTTGGTTACTACGGAACCCTAAAAAGCAAGAACAGAAGCAATGGAATCCCCCAGTAAAAAACCCCATGAATTGAAGTGTCAGATATATTTGCACCCGAAGCGATACTTTAAGCAAAAACGTTTCACGTCGTAAAAATTTCAATAAATGCTACAACACTTTATCGAATAGCTTGGAAGAAAAGTATTCCCAGCTCCATTCAGACCATTTTAACCCATATTTACATGGAAATACAGACTTAAATTCTGTGAAAATTTGATACGTTCATGTCTATATAGATTTAAATTGTGATATAAAGGGATGCAATATTTTGATATTGAAATAGCGCCGAAAAATATTTGTTTAGGTTTGGCACAGAATATGTATCATTTCAATATTTATGCTTGGATATACATTTGCGATGGAATTTGTAAATAATATTTTTTTTGGTGCGAATGAAAAATGGCTTGTAGACTACAAACAAATAAAACATGGAAGCCGCACGCCATACTAAATTGCCTTTCAAAAACCGTCCTGTATTTTAGTTGACAAGTGTCACCCCCTCTTCAATGCATCACGGTAATGAATTTCAATATCAACCTATAAAAACTTAAGCCGCCATTTAAAAATAGTTTTGGATGGTCCATCAAACTTTTGATTGGCTATATTCTATAAACATTTGTCAAAGATGAGATGTTGCGCCGATTGCGCGGTGTTAAGAAAAGCACATGTAACATTTTTGAGCTGGCATTAGACGTCCATGTTATATATATGGTCGCAGCTTGTAGATAATAGCGTAAGCTGAAGTGGGTACGAATTCCATCTCATCTTGATATTTATCGGGAGTTGGTAAACCTGTTATTTTTTTATTTGGCAACTATACGACATCTAATATATGAACATTTTCACTTCTATGGACACCCAATTAGCTTAACTCTCACAAAAAAGTTAACTTCGATGTCAGTTTTGTGACGACAATTAAGCATTAAGTATTAACAAAAATCATTTTTAATCATTTAATCCAGAAATAATGTGTTTATGCAATATAAAAACCATGAATAAAGTGAATTTACGTAAATATTTCATGCTTAATTGTCGTCACAAAACTGACATCGAAGTAAACTTTTTTGTGAGAGTTAAGCTAATTGGGTGTCCGTAGAAGTGAAAATGCTCATTTATACAGGGTGATTACGGGGTCGTCATCCTAACTGTAAAAATCGTGTTGCTCTTTCTGAACAATATTTCCCATGGGACCTATATGAACAAAGGTACCATTTTTAATCCCACAATGTCGTAACCAGATGTGCTTACCCTAGAAAAAATCATCTATTCTGCGAATGACTATGGTTGTCACTGGTTGGTCTAGTTATCTGGTTGTACCTTCTTTACTACTAAATTTCGAGTTCATTAATATAATAAAAACAAGTTTAAGACTTTATACAAAAAATCACACATTAAAAACATTCTAACCTAAAGTAAAGCTACTTAGTGAAAGCGAGACAAGGAGCTCAGTCCCCAAAACAATCGATTCCCATAAAGACGGATTGCTGCTTATATTTTGCCGATTCCCATCGATTCCTATTTTAAATACCGACGTCGTACAAAATAAGCCAATGTACAAAAACGCGCTATTCAAATATCCGTCTTATATTTTTATCTTAAGGTTTGAATCGAGAGATGTTCTCCCTGTAGATAGGAACATTTTTCGGAACAATGAACTGATAAAACATCTGTTGCAAAACACAGACTTAAATATCAAAGACAGACTCTCAAAAAACGTGATGGAAAACACAGCGCCGTAGTAAATCAAAATTTGTTAAAAATGTACACATTGAGACACTAATTTTCTTTTAAAATGTATGTCTCTAATACGCCATTTTGCAACCATATACGATAAGCGATAAGTCACGTGACCATAATAATGTATGGAAATGGCCATGTGACATTTCGTTATTGTATACAATTGCAAAATGGCATCTTGACTAAGCCTGCCCCCAAATACAACCATTAAGGTTAGTGAGTAAATTTTTGTAATCAAAGCCCTCCCACCAAGAGCAAGTAGCGGCCTGGGGAGCGATTTTTGAGATTTGAACAGTCGAATCTTTCATTCGAAAATGAATAAAAACGATGAAATGCTATTTTTGAGATTCGAGTGATAGAAAATTCAAAAACGACTGCGATTGACCATTTGTATTCAATTCTATTAATAGAAATTGGATAAGTACGGTACGTAGATACCCCAATAAAGTGTCAACTGAGAACCTACCGCGAACCACGAACGAAGTGTTGGATCTCTCTTGCACTTGTGAATTCGTACGTAAGTGTGACATA
This sequence comes from Thaumatotibia leucotreta, assembly GCA_025490895.1. Classification (NCBI taxonomy): domain Eukaryota; kingdom Metazoa; phylum Arthropoda; class Insecta; order Lepidoptera; family Tortricidae; genus Thaumatotibia; species Thaumatotibia leucotreta. The sequence goes on from JALPQI010002576.1 coordinate 31,280, forward strand.
GGCAACACTTCGTTCGTGGTTCGCGGTAGGGCGTTTGTTGATGTTCGTTTGTGTGCACCATAGATTATAATAACATTGATCGTAGATTTATGTTTCGATTCACTAGCGGTACATGTTTTTTTATACTAAAAACCGTTAAATAATGTTCGAGTGCGACTTTCAGAAATAGGGTAGGTATAAATATTGGCTTCATTCGAAAATATTCGTGAAAAATTTTGACATTCGAATTTGTATTCGAACGGGAATTTGAATTCGTGCGATAGAAATTCAAAAATCGGACCCCGGGCCCCGACTTAGCAATTTTTTGAGCGATTCAATAAGTTGGAGCGAGGAACCGATTTCGGAACTTCTTCTCGCACTCATGGTTTTCTGCCTCGCCGATCGCCTTAGACTGAAGTCGTGGAAGGCATAAGCGAAGAGCTATCGGCGATAGAAACGAACAAAAGATAGTCACTCAAATTAAATAAATGAGATGCGATGATATTTAACAGTTCATCGCTGGGTGATGAGCAGTGATCAGCATAGGGTATGCCATTTCGGGTTATTCTGACTTGTTTTACAACCAATTCGTCAGCAGAGTCAGATGACAAAGTCATTGTAACAGGTTGCGAATAACCCGAAATGGCACACCCTATGCCGATCACTGGTGATGAGCTATATAATGGCTTGATCTCTCGTCTCATCTTTCATTCTTTTACTCGCTTTTGGTGGGATGACTGCCTTATTTCAACCCGAGATTATTATTAATCTATTTTATAACATCCAGACGGATCACAGGACACTACGGAATCTCAAAAGATATCATGATTGTTATCTTGTAAATAAATATTATCGTCATACCCAACACACAGGCAGTAAGAATATATTTGTCATCACCTCTTTCCGCCAGTGTCGTAAGAGTCGACTAAGGGATTGAGGTGTCACTGACCATTCTTTGATAGAAGATTGATGATGGCATATATTATTTATGATGGTGGGCACCAGCGTCATCATAGTGGACACATACTGCGCTTGCCCATGGCGATTATGGATATTTACCTCCTAATGCGTATATGCGCATTATTAGAAGAGGCCAACGTAACGCCCAGTGGACTGCGATGGGCAGATGATCCAACACACAAGCCTTAATTGAGCTTACCTTGAGAATAGACCGATTTATGTAAGAACGAAAATGTTTCGATATAAAAAAAATCTAGTTACCAAACGAAATTCTAACTCCATGGTCGTAAAACATCGGCAAAGTTGAAAGTGCTTCGTTCCTCTTCCCTCGTCCCGTGATTTATGTGTCTTATCTCTCGCTGCGAGGGACTTAATTACACGGTCTGGTCTGCGTTTTGAATTCCGTGAATCGGATCGCAAGTAACGGTCAGATAAATCAGACTTCAGCTTAACGATATGCCTACAGAAAAGAATTAAAGCCTCGTTTGCTGTTTTTCTTTAAAGCCAAGATGCCATTTCGCAATCGTATATGATAAACGATAAGTCACGTGACCGTAAGAATGTATGGAAATGGTCACGTGACTTTTCGTTCGAATCTGATATTAGGGTTCCGTAGACAAAATGAGAAAAACGGAACCCTTGTAGTTTCGCCATGTCCGTCTGTCCGTCTCTCCGCAGCATAAGGTAGTTCAGTGGTGTTATTACTATCAATCTGTAATTTGCTACAGGTATACAGTATACATATCAATCATGCCAACAAAGTGATGTAATAAAATTTTGAAAAAAACATTTTTTTTCGGGTACCTCCCCAATTAGTGAAGTGGGGGTGTTTTTTTTATTTACTGTAATCCTATAGTGTAGAGTATCATTGAATAGGTCTCTTAAAAAAAGGGTCTTAAAAGACCTTTTTTTAGAGTCAATATTTTCGGAGATAATCGCTCCAGAAGAAAAAAAATTGTGTCTCCCCTCTAACTTTTCATCCGTAGGTCCAAAAAATATGAAAAAAAACATGAATAGTGGAATGCTTATGGAATACTTTAAAAGAAATCTATTTCGAACATAATCGGCTCAGCCGTTTTTGGATAACTGCTGAACCCTACACTGAACATGGCCCGACAGGTCATCTTCTAGTTCTTATAACGTATCAACAACCGTTATTGTATATCTATTCTTTAGTAGTTAGTTTTTTCCAGAACTCTGTTTATTATTATTTTCCAACTAAACCATAAAGAATCCAAAGCAGAACCTCCAAGTGCAGCACTGATTATTTCACAGAATAGACGGGAGTTTTGATTGCTTCCGCTTTAAATAGGAGTTGAGAATAAACATAGCTCTAAGTTAGTGATACCGGTAAGAAAACTTTGATTGGGTTCTCAACTGTAGTGTTCTTGCCATAGCTTTGGACCTTAAGCGAGCGTTCGACTCGACTGAATAAGTGTAACGCGTCAGAAAGTGTAAATGGACTGCGATAAGGTATAACAAACTAAGCGAAAAGTTTTAAATGCAGGTCGAATAACGGAATAAAAATCTACGTAGTCGACAAATTTTGTAGCAAAAAACAATGTCTAAAGCCTTATTATAAGAGTCAGTAAATCGACACTTCAACATTATCTTAGGGCTGATCGCTAATCAATTACGTTAAACAGGATGGATCGCCAAAGTTTCTTTTAATAAATTTTATAGCAAAATAAAAACGGGTTCCTAGGTCTTTTATTTAAAGTTTAATAGTATTATAATATATTTTTGAAGGTTTATTTTAGGAGGTTTATCCCATTATATTGTTTATATATATAATATATATTATGGCAAATAGGGCCTATACTTAATATATTTATTTCTTCATCATTAACAATTGAAATTAATTACAAATCAAACTTAAATAAAAAAAATACACTATTATAATAAACAACATCACAAAATACTAATCTAAACTTAACTAAAGAACCTTAAAGCTAAACGAATTTAAGCACCAATCAATCAAATAACCCACCCCGTAACATTCCCGGTGCAAAGGTGCCTAACAAACTAGCGGCATTTCCGCGCTGCACTGCAATAGCAAGCCTCTGCACCAGGAATGATCTGGAGCGGGGATCATGGCCTCGTTCTTGGAGACGACGCCCCTAGAATGGAGGTTTATTAGCTGTTTCTATATGATATTCCATTGTAGGATCCCACAGGGTACAGCTTATAACTTACAAGCGTCCGATATTTCCTATGATAATTCGGATTAAAATTTGGCAAACCCATGGTCCATTCAATGTAAAAATTAAGTAAGAGCATTTCACTGTCATCCTAAACTATAAATGCCACTCTAAAATAAGGCAGTAAACATTTATTCCAGTTTTTTTAGATAGTGAACGTTTCGAGTCCTAAGTCAGCCCTAGAACCATGTCAAAACATGAGAGTGAGAGATTTTTCGCAATTTGGCTGATAGGGCTTGTCCATTAATCACGTCATACGATTTTGGCCTATTTTAGACCCCCCCATCCCCCATGGTGATACTTTGTGATTTTTTCAGGACCCCCCCCCCCCTAGCCAATATGACGTGTAATTTTTTGCCAACTTATATAGTCCTTTTAATAACTCTTGAATTTACGTACTTTATTAAACACACGTTATGGGAAAAAACTTTTTTGCAAAGTACGAGGTAAATGTCCGCGAAAGTTTTAAAACTCAGTTCAGGATTTGACATCTGGTTATGGTTTAAAAGAAGTATACTGTTCAGCAGAAAGTAACAAAAAATTACACGTGATTTTTCCGATGACCCCCCCTCCCCTATGGTGATAATTGGTAATTTTTTCTTGACCCCCCTATACAATATGACGTGATGAATGGACAAGCTTATAACATTAGCTATAACTTCACTATGACATTGCTGTCGAGTGGTGTTAAAGATTCCATTAGATTTAAAGACCATTGTTGAGGTCATGTTTTTAGTAGGATGGCCGGGTTGTTATATCACCTTTATTCTCTACGCTATTAGAATCTGTAGCAATTTGCGAAAGTTCCTATCTCATTGCGGTCAAGAACAAAACAATATAGCAATACTCGTATTCAATCTTATTGATCAGACGTAAGTGATAAAATGTATGAAATAATAGAACATTGTGCATCAAGGGAGGTAAGTACGAATTACTAACGAGAGTGTTAGAAGCCCGATGCCTTAGGCGGAGGGCTTTTATGACTCGAGTTAGTATTCCGGTTACCGACCGTGATGCACACAATGTTTTTCATCACACTTGCCGACAAAAAATAAGTTTTAAGACATAATATTATTAAATGACGTACTGACATTTCTATTACTATCTAGGGATTTTTTTTTTCTATTACTCCCGCTACGAGCGCAATCAATGGCGCGCTTAGACAGCAAATGTGATGAAAAGACCATTGTTGAGGTCATGTTTGTAATAGGATGGCCGGGTTGTTATATCGCCTTTATTCTTTACGCTATTAGAATCTGTAGCAATTTGCGAAAGTTCCTATCTCATTGCGGTCAAGAACAAAACAAAGCAATACTCAACCTTATTGATCAGACGTAAGTGATAAAATGTATGAAATAAATAATAATAAAGCATTGCAATTACGTTTCGTAGGGGCGGGAAGGTTCTCTAGTGGCGGCCACGTACCGGAAGGCGCAGCGTGGGTGCCCCCCACAAGGTGGACTGATGACCTGGTGAAGGTCGCAGAAGTCCGCTGGATGCGGGTGGCACAGGACAGGTCATTGTGGCAATCTTTGGGGGAAGCCTATGTTTAGCAGTACGAATCTGTCATTCTCATACATTTATTACTTACTTATTTATTTATTTTATTTTGATTTATTTTCTTAGACACACCCCCACAAGGTGGACTGATGCCCTGCTGAAGTTCTCAGGAGCCTGCTGGATGCGGGTGGCGCAGGATCGGTCATTGTGGCAATCGTTGGGGGGAGGCCTATGATGGCAGTGAGGGGCAAAATGTAAGCGACTAACGATTAACAATTAAAATTGACCTAAAAATAATCAATTAACAATTAAATTTGACGATTATAAAATCTTAGTCGGAGCTTGTGATTGAATCACGATTAAATACGAACGATTAAATCTGTAATTGATTGATTAATTAGATTTTTTTTTCGATTGATATAGGGGTTTTTTGTGAGTCGTAATTTCGGGTTACGCTGACAGACATTACCTTAAGGGATGTTTAACAATACCTAGGACTTTCTGCGAGCATTTCATAATCGCCGTTACCTTTGATAAATAATAATATATGTTAAAGCTTTCGTCAGTTTTTCACAAGTGGTGTCAAATAAACGATAATATATTATTTTATGCAGTGCTATGCTTGAAGAAATCTTAATCGGGTGATTTAGTCGACTAAAATGACGATTGATTAATTGTTAATCGAATTCTGCGACGAATAAGTTAATCTTAACTAAATTAGTCGCGATTAATTTGTGACGATTAATTGTGTAGTCAATTAATTAGTTAATTAAAAAATAATCGAATAAATGCCCTTCTTCTGGACCTATGTTCAGCAGTGGACGTCTTTCAGTTGATATGATGACTGGGTGTAGCTAATGTTGAACGCCCGTTAAACTTCTAGTTTTGCTACTTTAGAACAACTGTAGCCCGCATTGAAAACTGCCTCTGACTCAAGTATTGGGGGCATCTCAAACTTTTCAAGCGAAACATTGTTCGCTACATTTCCATAAAGTTTTGACACTGGCACCGTGAAACTTTGAGGATTCCGTGTTCCATGTTTTTATTTTTCTTTGACCAACTTGGTATAGTCCATTTCAAATACGAAGGCCCGATGCCACTCGAAACTTTTGTCATTTAATTCACATTATCAGCCTATCTCAGTCCACTGCTGGACGTAGGCCTCTCCTACTAACTATGCGTATAGACGCATTAGGAGGTAAATGCCCATAATAACCACGCTGGGCAAGCGGATTGGCGATCGCAGTAATGTGTCCACCATGATGACGCTGCTGCCCGTCATCAATCAAATCAAAGAATGGTTAGTGACACTAATTCAATCCCTTAGTCGACTCTTACGACTCCCGCGGGAAGAGTTGGGGTGGTGACAAATGTATTCTTACTGCCGTCACCACACGGCTTCATTCATTTAATTGGTCCACTACAAATTGGCACGTGTCATACACCGATGTATACATAAAATATCACGCCACAAAAGGGTCTGGCCCGGTATCTTTTGCTGTCACTGATCCTATTGTTGACGCCTAATGACTTTGTCAAGTGGAATCAGTAGGCTTATGAATCTTATGATGGTACCGTGTTTAATCGTTTGTCGTTGTTGCCGTCAGGTTCTAACAAGTATGTAAGTGTGGAAGTGATCCGTAGCACGATAAATAGATAAAACGAGACCATCATACGCCACCAGGCCTTCGTATTTGAAATGGACTTTACAGAGGCCATCAAATACATCGGAACGGCCAGAGTGCTCATAATATCTGCAAACGCCTCTCTTGTCATGAACGATTATGGCGTTAGGATGCATGTTTAGATATTTTTGAGCGCCATGACAGCTCCGATATATCTGATGGCGATTGTACATTGAAAAGTGCAAATTTGCTGGTTTGGCACAAGGCACAACTTTATATTTGAGTGACACATGAAGGGTCCACGGAAAGAACATCTAGTAAATGCAAATTACAGCTATGCTATTCTCTTATTCACACATTTGACGCTGCGTTCGTCAACGAGCTCGACGACGAGACAGCCTTCACTTTGACGTAGAGCGCAGCGCTGCGAAAAACGGTATTCACTAACATAGAACAGCTCGTCGTCGAACTGTAGGCGGTAACTCTCGACGCAGTGTAGTTCCAGCTCACGCCGCATTCGTCGCCGAGCGCTAGTGTCGTTTAAAGTGCATTAGTGAATACCATTTTTAGGCTCGACGCTGCCGCAGCGCTGACACAGCGCTGTTAACAAGGCGGTTTCCTTAGTGAATAACACTGCAGAAGGAAAAACCACCTTCTTTTAACAGAATAAGGTGTGAATTTGCCCTGATGTTTTTAAGCTTTGGACACGTTTTTTTCGTGGACCCTTCACATATTGTAACTCAAGCAAAAGTTATTTTTGCATGTTAGGGTTCACCGTTGTTTATACTTACATTTTATTTGACGCGTTCACTCACAATAGTACATTACGATACAAGTGCGAAAAAATATGAAACACGAGATACGAATTTCGTTTTCGCACCAGTATCGTACGACGTTTTTCAGTACATATGGCCCTCCGCAGATTTCGGCCTGACGTAAAATGAACCATTTCTCGCACTAGCGTATAAAAAAGGCACCATCTGCACTAAAACTTATATTTCACACTTCTGTAAATCGAAAAACGTCATGTTTCGCTTCGTATATGAGGACATTTTCTCTTCTAGGGACACCCAATTAGCTTAACTCTTACAAAAAAGGTAACATCGATGTCAGTTTTGTAACGACAATTAAGCATTAAATATTTAAAAAATATTTTTTTATCATTTAATCCAGAAAGAATACGCGTTTATGCAATATAAAAACATGAATAAAGTGGATTTACGTAAATATTTCATGCTTAATTGTCGTTACAAAACTGACATCGAAGTTATCTTTTTTGTGAGAGTTAAGCTAATTGAGTGTCCCTAGAAGTGAAAATGCCTATGATGAGCTTTTCTTCGTCTTCGTCGCGCAGCTATGGCGACTGGCTTTTGAAAAAGCTCCTCATGTCCGGTGCTCGCTTGATGATGTCGTGTATTTTTCGACTTAAAAACCTAAGTAAGTAACTCTCCTAAAATATTATTTTAGTATGAATGAGTCTCACACAAATGACACAAACAAACTATTTTATTTTATTTTATTTATTAAGGTCTACCAACAGCTATTACATCATTTGCGTGTATAATTAATTACATACTAACAAAACATTTAGTGATGCATAACTAATAATAGGTAAACACGGCATTCAAAAGAAGACACTGCAACAATAGTAGGTAAATATGGTTAGAATAACTAAAGACTAAGAAACTAAGACGCTCATTAATGACTTACGGAACCTGGGCAATGGGTCGAAATTAATATCACAGCAGTGGCTGTGCTTATTTAAAAGTCTACACATGCGTGGTATGGGTGAATTAGCGCCTAAAACGGTTTTCCTAAAAATCGTTATTATGAAAAAAACTATGTATTATGATCTGTCTAATATCCTTTGGCAGTAGTAAAAGCGGGCAAATTGAAAAGATATAGATTCGTATTATTGATTGCTCATAGAAAATTTCAATTTGTGTTCCTATTTCAATACCAAAAAATAAACACATAATTTAATTTCGTAACACAAGAATAATAACGTTGAATTGTATTTTCTTAAAGGCCTTTAATTATGTACAATTGTTTTGCAATCCAACCAGGGGAAGTCTAAGTCCAGCAGTGGACTTAAATAGGCTGATGATGATGATCAAGCCTGCCAGCTTAAGCTTGTAATCCCCACAAATATGATTGAATCGAACCAGTATGTTGAAGGATTACGGAAAACCTCACATGGATGTTATAGACTGAGAGATGGAATCTTATTTTGTGTCCTTAAAAAACGTGACGCAATGGTGATTTTTGTCTGAGAGGATGTTTTGTTGTATGGATTATGAAATGAAATAAAATTTATTTATGACAAGCACGATGGACATATACACATTTACAAATAGCACACCACAACAGCTTGCCACAAAAGGGTCACAACTCAGCATGTAGCTGGCTAGGCCAGCGCTGTTCTTCCGTTGTGACCCCCAGGTACGTATACTGGCCGACGAGGCGACCACGCTGGCAAACAAGTAACACAGAAGATACATAAAAGGCAGCATATTAAATATAAAAAAATACGCACGATGGCTGGCATCGGACGCGTCGCGTCGCACACAGTGTGATACTGCCCTAACCGGTTCGTTTCTTTACGTTCAGTTTTGTAAGTGAACTGAACGCAAAAAAAACGCCACTGCCACGTCAAGCCACATGGCAGCACCGCAGCGCGTCCGCAGCCATCTTAGATTTTTCTTTAACCTACAACTTGTACACGTATTCATGGTCTTACAAATTACAATTTTACACGCAGAAAACTTGAAAATTACAGAGACTTAACGATTAGCAAGACAATATCAACAAGCAATTTTAATACTATTTACAAGCAAGCAATTTTTACAAGATAGTTTGACGAAAGCACTGGGATGGTTGGCTTATGGGACATAACCTTCAGGTATGCAAAAGAGAGGTTTCCTATATTAAATAAAACTAGTGTCATGTCTTAAATTTTCCTGTTTTCGCTGATGGTCAATTAGCTGTTTTTTTAGCTTATCTTTAAAACTATGCACACTTTTTAGGTTCCTCATGGGCGGAGGCAGATTATTCCAGCATCTTGTTGCCAAATACCGGAAGCTTCCCCGAAAAGCAGCTGAACCGTGCCGACACGTTACCAACTGCAAACCACATTGTCTAGCTCCTCGAGGCGTCCGGAAGGAAAGCTTTTCAAAGAGATACGTGGGGGACTGACGGTGTACAACCTCAAAAAGAAGACTTGCCAGATGAAGCTTTCGCCGGTGTAACATTTTAAGCATGTTATGTTTATTTAAAAATGGGGTTACATGTGCCCTTAACGGAATATTGAAGCAGAAGCGAGCACAGGCATTCTGAACTCGTTGTACCAGTCTTTTTGTTTTAGTAAGTAATCGTGGACCATACACTATATCCATATAATTTAGCTTCGACAGAACAAGTGAATCTGCTAGTTGTATGCGTAGAGTTTCACACAAGAATGGTCTTATCTTGTACAAAACCTTTAACCTGTAGAAACAATTCCGAACTAAATTTGAAATATGTTTCTCATATCGAAGTTCTGAATCCATTAAAAGGCCTAAATTACGCGCTTCGCTGACTCTCTCGATGGTATTGCCCATTAATTTTACCTCCATTTTAGGGTTAAATCTATCCAGCTGATATTTACTACCAAAAGCCAGGTACTTAGTTTTGGCAGGGTTCAATAATAAGCCATTCCTGGCAGCCCAGTCCGATATACTACACAGATCCTCATTTAGCTTGCCTATTGCATTGTCAATTTTGAATCGCCTAAATGAAATATACACCTGTACGTCGTCCGCATATATGTGGTATTTACAGTGTCTTATACAAGTTGTTATGTCGGCAGAGTATAAACTAAACAAGATTGGGCCGAGAATCGAGCCCTGAGGCACCCCTCGTGTCAGCTCCATGCTCTGTGAGATAAGTGATGCCCCCTTACTCGAGCTCAAACTCAATTTTACACGCTGGCTACGATTAGCAAGGTAACTATCAAACCATTTAACTGAACTATAGTCAAACCCGTAGTAGCTCAATTTCGAAATTAGTAGTCCTGTATCTATACAGTCGAATGCCCGGGAGAAGTCTAGTAGCACCAATATAGTACACATCCCTTGATCCTGAGCACACAGTATGTGATCAGTGACATCAAGCAGAGCCGTCATGGTGCTTCTGCCTCTTCTAAAGCCCGACTGTACATCCGGCAAAATATTGTTTTGCTCTACATATTCTGTCAGTTGCAAGCACACTACCTTCTCCAACACTTTAGACAGACAGGGCAACAGACTAACCGGTCTGAGATCTTTGAGCTCGATAGGGTTTGTAATCTTAGGGAGAGGGCGCACAAGTGCTTGCTTCCAGGCGTCAGGAAAAGAGGATGTTAGAAGAGATGTATTTATCAATTTAGTTAATATGTCCAAACTATTGGGTAATGTCATCATAACCATATTAAGATTAATGCCATCACAGCCCATTGCATTTGTTCTTAAACCTTTAATTATTTTAAGAATTATATCAGAGTTAATTTGCTTAAACTTAAATACTGAGTTATTAAATCTATGAAATTCAAAATAAGTCAACTGTGAAATACATGTTTGCGCAGTGCAAGGCACATTTAGGAAATGTCTATTTATTGCATCAGGGTCATCAAAATAGGATGGTAATTCAGGGTCATTTTTAGGGATAACTATAGATTTAAGATTCTTCCATAATAACTTAGGATTATTTATCTTATTATTAATATTATGTTTAAAATATGCTACTTTCTCATTATATAGGGCTTTGTTTACTGTAGATTTTAACTCCTTATAGTACGTTAGTTTAGCACTTGTCCGGTTTTTATGATAATCAGCTGCTGCTCCATCCCGCAGTTTCATCATTAACTGGATAGTGTCTGTGACCCACGGCGGGCAGGGAGCCTTAATTACAACAGACTTGGCAGGCGCATGTAAGTTGAACAGTGTATTTATGCTATTACTGAAAGCATTGGCCATTTCATTTACGGTTGTAATAGGCAACAAACTCCAACACAGTTCCTGCAAATCCTTTTCAAAATATGTAAGATTTATATTTTTTATGGGCCTATATGTAATGGTATATGGCTTGGGCTTATCACGTCTAATGTAAAACTCACAGGATACAAGACAATGACCATGTATGGACCCGAGATGTTCAGTATTAACGTTTCTAGCTTGTAGATCTGTGCATCAAGCAAAGTCTGACTCGTATCAGTGAAGTGCGTAGGCTCTGTTATTAATTGGTTCAGATTGAAACTAGTCAAAAAGCTCTGAAATATTTGAAATTTGATGTCAGCATGTGCAAATATATTAATATTAAAATCACCTAATAATACAATGTTATCATAATTATGTAAAAAACTAATGGTGTCAGAAATTGCATCAAAAAATAGGTCCGAGTTCATCCATGGTGGTCGATATGCTGTCCCCACCACCAGCTTCCTTCCGTTAAGGGTCAATGAAACCCACATTTGTTCCACTGAGCTCCGCTGAGGGTCAACTGGGTGGGACAAGGTGCGAGCGCTGACTCCTTGCTTGATGTAGAAGCCCACGCCGCCACCGCGGGAGCGTATCCCTGGCGGTCGCGGTTTGTGCCTCAGTTTGTAGTCTGGTATTACTGGCACTCGCCCTTCTTCGCCCTCTCTCAGCCAAGTCTCATTTATCGCTAAAATGTCAAAATCTTGCCTTATGCATGCTGAAATAATACTATCATGATTTGTGCCCAAAGAACCCGCATTGAACAAACCGATTTTCAGGCGTTTGTTAATCATTTTGTATGTGTTTTGTAGATTCACAATGAGCAACTAAAAGATAAGCCATATATATGTCATAAACCAATTTTGTCAAATTGCATAAACAGCCAAAACAGAAAAATTCTTGACCATGATTATAACGGCAAGTAAAATGCACATATACCATAAACTTAGAGCTAACACACACAGCTATTAAAAATAATATAAACATTGCCACGAGTTTTACTTCTACCGAGACCGACAAACCTAATTTACCCCAAAAACCCTCCCTATGTCGCCCTCAGATCTCAACCGGTGCGCCGCTTCCCCGCTCTGCCGTCGCACGTAGACGCGCCCATCCCTGGTCCACGAGTAGCGCCACTCCAGTCGCTTGCACTCTTGACGAGCGCTGTACAGCAAGGACCGGTTCGACCGCGTCAGCCGCTCGTTGACGTAGAACCGCCGAGCTTCTCCGGGCAGGCCGAAACCGGAAGTATCAACCTGCCGGCGAGCCCGTGCAGCGCGCAGCAACTCGGCGCGGACCCCGCGGCGCGCAAGCCGCACCACCAGCGGCCGCGGCCGCGCGCGCGCAGCCTCCGGCTCCGCGTCCGAGCCGGCGCCCGCCTCGCCCGGGACCGGCCTCCTCGGCCCGACTCTCTCGGCGAAGACGACATCGCGCTCGTCCAAGCTGACCCCCAGCTTCTGCGCGATCAGCCCCGTCAGATGGGAAGGGTTCTCGTTAGGCCGCTCGGGGACTCCCGTTATCTCCAGGTCGCTCAGTCCTGGTCGCGGTCGGCCAGCTCCAGCTTCAACGCCGCCACCGTGCCCGCCAGATCGTCGGAGTCGACCCCGCCCGTCAAGCGCTTGCATTGTATGAAAAAAGTCGTTCGATACACGTGTAAAGACTTATTTTTAAATCGGGTGATTGTCGCCCTCGTTTCTCTCGGGCTCCAACTTTCACCATCGTCGAAAAAAAAAATTTTTGCACTTGCATCGAATTGTACTATTCGACGAAATTGTACTATTGTGACCTTGTTAGTGGTTAGGTGGAAATAAGATCACAAACTTTTTACAAAAATAAAGCTCACCATGTTTTTTAGTTATTTGCGGTAGTAGATAGAATATCGGGTCATTCGAATAGTTCTAAAATGTACGTTTACGGTTTGAGTTAATACGAGTATTAACAATAGATGCTGTATATTACAGGCCAGAGTATCAAATGATTGTAAATCTTTTTTTGTCGCCTTTCAGCCTATTATGAGATTATACAAAAGTTAACGAAAATGTATGCCTGTACCTGGAATGTGCTAATACGTACCAATCGTTGAACCCAAATAAGGATTATTAGAAGCTTTGTTAATATAAAACAACATTGTTGAAATAAAACTATGAAAACGGATAAACTCGCGTATATTAACTAATTTTAACTTCATTCCGACGATTCGAACACTTTACAGGGGTTTTCATAGTTTTATTTCATGTGTAATCCTGGCGGTAACCGAAGAAAATATTCATATTGTTGAAATTTATTAAAAAACATTACGATTAATTATATTTCGAACTTTTATACAAAATATATTGTTTCACCTCAGTGATTTATTTACGCACTAGTGTGAGAAGTTGGCGTTTCTTGTCAGGTTGAAACTTCTCAGGGTCATCTGAATATAAATCAGACTGAATGTCGTACGATACAAGTGCAAAAATTTAAGATCGAAACGAGTGGCGATAGCTTAAAAGTCGACCGAATTGAGCTTTTTAAATCGACACGAGTTAAAGGTCGATTCACCAAAACTGGAACGAATGGAATGAATTAAATGAATGATATCTATCGTTGTGTATATGTGGCCTTGCTATACCAACCGGCATGTACTGTCATTTTGACATCCACACATAGATATTTTCTGTCACTCACTCGATCTTTGGTGAATTTACCTGCATGAATTTCCTTTTCGCACGTACTATTATTTGCTCTAAAGCAATGTGTTTTCTCATTGTGATTTATCTGGAACGTCAGAATTTCCTACAATTTCACAGCTTCAGTGTAGCAGTTTGAGCTCCTAGCCGCAGTGCCTTAGTTACCAAATCTAGCTCGAACTAGATTTTACCGCCGCAAACTGGTTTATGCTGGCTAGAGCGGACACGGGAATGAGAAATGCCAGGAGATGACTTTATAAAATAAAAATGTGAGCAAAGACAATAATTCTATTTTAAATAACATAATTATTTTGATGCATTTTTATAACACATTTCTAAGAAAACATCAATTGTACATGGCAAGTCCATCAAAACCAATCAGCAAAAAAAACTTGTTTAATATATACGTCAGTTGACGTAAACTCTGTGTCTAAAACTACAGACAAATAACACCCCATAAATCCAGTCTGTCATTTCAAAATTATATAAATCCACACTAGGTTTTTTAAAAGATAGATAAATTACAATCGAACATTTTATCAAATTAAGGGAAATCTAATGAAACATTTTTTTTTGAAGGATTAGACTAGTTCAGATGATATACAAGCCAAATTTATCGAACAGAATCGCTCTCTTTAATGCTTTAACCATATAAAAAAATGGCTTTTCAAATTATCGAATTATCGCTTTTTAGTGGATTTATCTATTTAATTAGATTAAAGTTAACCGACACACGTTGTGTTGCATCGAAATCAATAAAGCATTATATGATTAGTTAAGATACCACTATCTTAGGTCTGAGTCATGGGGCAGACATTCTGACGTTATTACATTTTTTACGTATCAAGCCTATGGTAGGGCTAGGCATCATTGTTGTTTAGGGTTTTATAGCGGGACCACTGGTTTCTTATATTATTTTCGTTACAATTATTTCAAAAAATTATCTTTGAAAAAATGTCCTTCTTTAGTGGCATATTTAGCCATCCTTTCTGACGTTGAATTTAGCTCAGCTGTATTTTATTTTGTTGGCCTCCGTAGCCTAGTTGGTAGTGACCCTGCCTACAAAGCTGGAGGTTCCGGGTTCGAATCTCGGCGAGAACATTATTTGTGTATTTGTTTATTACAAATATTTGTTCCTTGGTCATGGCTGTTTATGTATTTGAGTATCTACATGTATCTATCTATTACATATATCGTCGCCTGGTACCCACATCACAAGCCTTAATTGAGCTTACTGTGGGACTAGGTCGAATTGTGTAATATGTCCCAAGATATTCATTTATTATTATTTATTTATTTTGGCAGAATATTGTTTTTTTTTAATGCCAGCGAATTTTTAGAACTGATGCTTGGGTCCCCCTTGTATGTGCCCGTAGCATATTGCTACTTCTGCTGTCTGCACTGTGTTCCATAAAAAAAGTCTTCTCCATTTAGTTCTTACCTCCAATGTCCAACAAAGTTGAAAGGAATCAAGAAACGGCGTACAAAAACTAAAACTTCACTCCGCGAAGTTAGTAGTTTGATTAGTTTTAAAGGCGAGAAAGGGTAATGGACAAAGAATAAAAACTTGATGAAACTAGCGAGATTTTATAGCATTTTCTGAGGTAAGTTCATGGTATAACTTTTCTTAGATAAAATTATCTATTTTATATGTCAAGTCCGTTTTAATTTACACTTAAAACTAACGCTAGTATTTCTCTTAAACTCTTTTCTATTTAATCTTAAACAGGTAGGTAGCAATTTTACAAAATTCTTTGTTCAAAACAGTACAGTGGCGCAGTAATGTCGGACACATCTATGCGATGGAGCGAGATGACGTGATTGCTTTGCTCGTCGTCTTATATTAGACTGCATTGGACCAATGTGTACTGCGATCTACACTGTATTTTCTATTTCTAAACATCAAAATATGTTCCGTCCCACAAGGCGTTGAAATTTTCCTTTCATTTCCTACGAAAAATATCTTCAGTATCGAGGGCCGCTTTATCTCCTTCGTGACGTGAATGATGGCGCCATTTGTCAGCATTACGTACATGGAGAGATGGACAGTCGCCATCAGATATATCTAAACGGCCACGGTGATCAAATATATCGGAACATGTACTCTAACTCCATGATAATAAAGACCTGGTTAGATATTTATGAGCAACCTGGATGCTCCGATATAATGGTGATTGGACTTAGGGAGGATTCGGACATGCAAGCAGAAATTGTATTTTGAGTAGGTAGGTTGTGTTTTTTGGTTGACTATAGAAATCTGAAATGGTGAAGAATTCGAAGTTCAAACCTTGATAAAATAGGTTGTGTGACGAGGGATCAAAATTATATATTTTCGGAAAGGGCGTTCATTGACGCCCGAATGAAGCGATGGAGTTTACAATCCTGAGCGTAATGAGGGATTCAAGCGTTAACGCCCACCACGACTAAAATAATGTAGATACTGTGTCATCATCATCATCATGATAGTCCACTGCTGGACGTAGGCCTCTTCTATTAACTATGAGTATAGACGCATTAGGAGGTAAATGCCCATAATCGCCACGCTGGGCAAGCGAATTGGCGATCGCAGTAATGTGTCCACTATGATGACGCTGCTGCCCATCATCAATCTTTATCAAATAATGGTCAATGACACTTCAATCCCTTAGTCGACTCTTACGACACCCGCAGGAGGAGTTGGGGTGGTGACAAATGGCTGAATAAATAGTGTGAGGTATTTCATTCCAAAATCCTATACTTTATTACAAAGAAAATATGAAATATAGTACACACAATGCCGTTCTTTCCGTTTGACAAGATCTTAAAGTGTCCTGTCCATACCTTTTTCTGTAGGTACCACATGAAAACCCGATTGAAACTCGTAAATAATCGAGCAATTTATTTGTTTTCCAGATTACTCGTACAATCATACCTATTGAAAAGTTAAATTAAACTCCCGAAACTGTCATTGTTAACAATTGCTATGAATGCTATGATTCATTGCAAATCCAGAGCTTATTTGGCGGGATTGATATATCGGAATTCACGTGTAAAATACGAGTTATTGTTAAATTTGATGACCGTCGATTGGAAAATAATTGACTGACAAAGTGCTAAATGGAAATGATAAAAAGTATTTATGAGTGATGACAATGTAAGCGGATAATGTAGTACCTATTGTGTTGTATTCTGACCATTTTACTTGTTGGGGACTTCACAATAGTTCACATACACCCTTGAATTTCTTTGCAGATGGATTGCAGGTTTCCTCACGATATTTTCCTTCACCGCAAAGCACATGTGAATATCAAATGATATTTTGTACATAAGTTTTTTATTTCAGTTTTCTATTTTATAAATTCAGAACTGTGCTTAGACCGAATCTATCTACAGTTTTAGTTGTACACATTTCAGGCAGAAGACATCAGTTACATGCTAATTCTGGCATCGGTTCAGTTCATCAGTCCTATTGTCTGTTGACTGATGCCAGGCGAATTTAAACTCTGTGTCTTTGAACTGGTGTGAGACTGATCGAAAATCACTGACCGTCTAAGCACTGGTATCTACGATATTTTAAGAGTTCGGTGTACTTTTTTTTAAGAAATTGCTCATCTTTGTGATACTATAATGGAGTAACTAAAAATAATCCTGGTAGCACCTTAGCTAGGAGATACTTTCAATTAGTGTATGTACTATCGACAAAATTGAATCCTGACCCACAATAGGAGCTTGTCATAGTAACTTTGAAAATAAAATTGCTGCATCTGACGTACAATTTGACTTTCAATGTTGCTATGACAAGCTCTTTTTGTGGGTCAGGATTCAATTTTGTCGATAGTATATATAGCTAGAGCAAACTAAAAAAAATATGCGAAGGTTTAGTAGATAACATATTGGTTTAAACTTTCATGATTATCACTCATGTTCGTGTCTAATAAGTCTGCTGTGGCCGAGTATTTGTTGGAGTCCGAACCAAACCACTGGATTGATATAACCCGAAAGTCCTCTCAACCGAGCTTACACATCATAGCCGAAAAGTACGTAAAGCTGTTGAAATTAAGAAACATCGGAATTTTAATCAAAATGAGGGGAAAGGAATCTCGTCCGCGTGGAATCCCGTGATTTACAAAAGCAGTGACAACCCTAGCCTAGAAGTGAATAATCAAGACCCAGTGCGGGTAGTTTGAAAAACCCGCGCAGCTCGAAAGTGTTGATACAGTTTCTCGCCAGTCTGCCTGCGACCACGGGTATAACGTCAAGCCCAAAACGTCAAAATATAATTAAACGTAAGTTTACACGATTAAGACCCGTTTGTCTTTAAAATATTTAGTAGATAAATTAGAGTACTCATAAAGTATATTTCATAAAAATAATATGCAAAGATAAACTTTCATCATCATCATCATCATATCAGCCGCAAGACGTCCACTGCTGAACATAGGCTTCCTCCAAAGATTGCCACAATGACCGGTCCTGTGCCACCCGTATCCAGATAACCTTTATTTCATGTCTGATTAAAAAATTATAAAATAAGATTACATAAATTTTACATTGAAAATGCTAGACACAGTATTGTATGAATTCGCTAAGACTTCAAACTCATTGGCGGTTGTTGGCATTAAAATTTTCGATCGTGAGATCGAAGAGGCGGCTTCTTATGACCAGTTTGTTAAGAAATTGAAAGCCTTCTTGATAGAAAAAGCATTTTTTATGGTTCGGGAGTTTTATAGTAAATATAACATTAAATAATTTGAAATCTGATATTTTAGTGACATTTATGTTAATTTTTATTATACTTATGATTGTTTGATATTATTTCTAATTTGAATTGCAATGTATTTGGGTTATAATATTTTTATTGGATTTATGTAGTAAGTTTTATTAATATGGTTAGTTGATAAATAATTGTGACATTTTATATTAATTTAATTAATGTTCGTTATTCTTATTATTTTTTGTTATTCTTAATTTGAAATTTGATGTAATTAGGATTTTGATTTTTATCGATGTTTATTTAGTATAGTATATTTTATTTGTATGATTGTATAATTGACTATTGACATGTGTTTTTTTACATTAAAAATATTGAATTGAATTGAATTGAATTCGTTCTCGCAAAACAAGGTTATTATAATCGTGTTTTTGGATACTAAATAATAATACAAATTTGTAAAAACTATTTTTTTGCAATACCAATACTTCATATTGACGTTTTCGTTACGTTAACGATTTTCACTTTGAAATGTATACTGGACTCTTAAATTAAATTCTGCCACTTATTTCTTCTATAGTCTGTAATATCCACCACGGAGCTTTTCAGATACTAATGCTCTCAATTCTAGTCCAATAAAGGTTTTAAAACTCCCATTAATGGGCGGCTAACTGTCTAAATAGTCTGGACCAACTATTTTCAGTTTCAGGAACTATGTAGCTAACGAGCTGAAAGCTGAGCTATCGCAATGTTACCAACTTTCGAGCGTGGTTTTATGGTAACATTGAGGAATCTACCTATATCTATGTGTATAATAAACTTTATCTACTCCAGTATTATAATATTTATAATGTATCAAATGGATGGCTGATACTTCATTTGAATGGTATTTTTCATCACACTTGCTGTCTAAGCGCGCCATTGCTTGCATGTGTAGCGGGAGTAATAGAAAAGTGAAATTCCCTAGGGAGTAATAGAAATGTCTGTACGTCATAGAATAATATTTTGTCTTAAAACTTATTTTTTTGTCCGCAAGTGTGATGAAAAACATTGTATGCATCACGGTCGGTAAGCGGAATACTAACTCGAGTCATTGAAAGGCCTCTGCCTACGGCGTCGGGCTTCTAACACTCTCATAAGTAATTCCGTACTTACCTCCCTTGATGCACAATGTACTATTATTATACGTTGTATGTGGAAAAGAAAAAAAGTTTGATAAGAACATCGACAACTAATGTTTTAATGGAATTACGTATAATATTCTGCAACTGGTGTTTTTTTTTCATTTAACTCTTTAAAAGAACTATGAATAGTGAAAGTCAAACTATTCTTTATTCAAGTAAGCTTATTAATAAGCATTTTCGAATCGTCTGACACTATCAATATAGAGAGAAAAAAAATCTACTACTGGTTCTAACCCTACTCTGTTCCTGAGAAGAACCAGTGAGAAACTGAGGTGGACTTATTTTTTCAAAACAGTATAATAATACATCTTATTAAAATAACATGCGTTAAATAATTTATTACGTTAAAAAATGAGTTTTATAGACATTTATATAAAAAAAACTAACTTAAAAAGAGAGATAAATAAAGGATAATAATAATAAACAAAAATAATTCTTATTGTACTTACTTTGATATTTCATTTGTATTTTTGGCACATGTACATATATTATATTATGTTGCTATAAAAATGAGTCGTTGCAATAAGATCTAAAATTGAAAACTTCATGTCTTAATGTACAATGATCCAATATTTCATGCCGGGTCGTCCCTTTTCGTGTTTCAGAAGAACAGTTGCCACCATGAATATGTGAGCGAACAAGGTAGCCATAGATATCTCAACACGACTCTATTGCCAAGACGTTACGGTGCATGTTCCAATATTGAGCACCTGGTATTGTATACATATTTCTGATGACTGTACTCTATCGTGAGTTGTTACAGCCGTAACCGTTATCGTCAGCGAAACATTATTCCTATGCTTTAACCGTTTCAGTGCGGATGACACGCCAGGCGTGTCATGAATGTTTTTTCATCACACCTGCTCGTAAAAAGTGTTATTATACGCAGGCATACTTGAACGTAATGAGCTGTATTATGCCCATGGGCAATATTATTCAATGTCGTATGAAAATCCATTATTGCCGCAATAATGGATTTTCATACAACATTATGCCCTGGCCACGACATCGGTCTAAGTCGACCGGATTAGCGAAAAACGTATGGTGCTCTCTCTCGTACCCATATCGGCATCCCGCTCCAACTCATGGATTCGCTCGCCGGTGGTCGCCTTAGACCAATGTCGTGGCCGGGCCGTTACGTCGCACTAGCGCGGCGCAGTGCGCGCCACACCGAGATTCCTTTTATAGAAATGATGAATTTAAGTCATCCCTGATTTTGAGAAATGATTTAGACCATTTAAGAGTAGTTTTGTGAAAATATACAGTTTTATTTACTTTTTTTTGCCTCACAGGTGTGATGAAAAACATTGTGTGTGCCACGGGCGGTACAAGAATTATGAACTCGTGTGTAGTAAAGCCCGCGCCTTCGGCTTGGGCTTTACTTTCACACTTGTTCACAATTTCTTATTTACCGCCCTTAATACACAATGTACTATTAACGAATGACATATGACACATAGGCGTGTCATCATATTCTAAGGCGTAAGGCACGCTTGGCGTGTCATGAAATAATAATTGTTCGCCACCATAGATAAAAGTTTTTGAAAATGGAACACGCAACGAATCGGTTAAGTCAGCATTCGTAACCTAGATGTTAGTGACTGTCTACGAAGCTGGAGGTTCCGGGTTCAAATTCTGTCGTGAGGATTTATTTATTTGTCATAAATAGTTGTTCCTTGGTCATAGTTTTAGGTTAGGAGAGAGTATCATCATCTTCATATCAGCCGAAAGACGTCTACTGCTGAATATAGGCCTTGCTTAGCCGGCAACCAGTAATCTGCAATTTTTTATATTTAAATATATTTGGGTAGATAAGTAGTTCCATATAATTCTTTTAATTTAACATAATAACTAATCAAATAGCAACGAAATTACTAAATAATTACCAATAGAGCCTACTTTTATATACGTACGTTTTAAGATGCATTCAGACCAAACGAGCATTCGCTATTCTATCCCCCACTCTACGAAAACAACGAATCACGTTTTGTGTAACGATCGAATTTCGTAGAGAAGGGGGTTAGAATAGCGAATGCTCGTTTGGTCTGAATGCACCTTTAGTAGGTTAAGTACCACTGTAGCAGGTATTTAAAACCTGTTATGTAGATACTAGATAGTAGTGATAAAAATTAATGTAAATGTATTTGCTACGCCCATCAGGGTTCATGTTAATACATATGTTGTTCATGAGTGCAATTTAATAAATAAATGATAAATGATGACTGTCGCTCGCGCATGCTGGGCTAACTTCCACCCGCTACGATAAAGGCCCGGCCACAACATTGGTCTAATGGTGCATTTAAACCAAAAGAGCATTCGCTGTTCTAGCGCCCGTTCTACGAAATCAACCAATCACGTTTTGTGTACCGATCGAATTTCGTAGAGTGGGAGGTTAGAACAGCGAATGCTCTTTTAGTTTGAACGCACCTTTGGGCGACCAGCAGCGAGCGAATCCATAAGTTGGAGCGGGATGCCGATATGGTTACTCCCTCTCGCACGTATGGTTTTCCTCTAAGCCGGTCGCCTTAGACCTTAGCCTTAGCTCAGTACTTAAACAATGTTTGAACCAAAAAGGGGTAAGTTATCTTAGTTTACGTCACTTTATTTTTCAAAAACTAGCGGTAATCTCGCCACAAAAATTTTATAACATTCTCTGTAATTTTTATGTCCTCTGCTGCCTTATTATGTTACTTTTGGTTATGTCAATGTACCTACCTATCATGTATTCTGGTTGCCCTGAAAACCACCGCCATGGCTGAAACTTTAGCTAGCAGCATATGCTGAGTGGCATCCATTTTGGTGTTGTTTTTAGTTTAAGATGTATTTTAATTTTAGTTTACCTTTTACACCAAATAAATGAATTATATTCTATCCTATATTTGTAAGTACTTTGAACCCAAATATGCAACAAACGAAAATCGTAAAAATGTCATTTGTCTAGTTTAAGTATATGAATGAATGAAAGAAAGTTTATTCACAAGAACATATGGTGCATTACAGTAGAAGTTATAAATATTTACATTGGTGATTCTTAGTATGTCCTATGAAAATTTATTTAGTCATGACACGTCAAAGCCATGTATGTGTAGGTACGTAAGACGTATCGATATAATTTAGGTCGCAGGTCTACTACACGTCTTTAGTATAATGCATACCTCACAAAAGTGTCTAACAACTCACAGTAAAACTTTCCCAAACTTTTCCTGCCGACTGTACTTTTGTTTTGTTACAGTATTTTTGCTTTGAGTTGCTTTTCTGAAACGTTGAAAGCATTTTTACTTTTTCTAGAAACATTAATAATGGAAAGTTATAAGGTTTTTTCGTGTAGTAAATAATCAGATTACGAAGAGCGAGTCTGGACAAAAAAGAGATTAACCATAGTTGTATAGTTTTGATGATATTTTTTCACTAGTTTTCGTGGAATAAATCAAATTATAAGTAACTAAGGCGGGACTCAAACATCTTATAGTATTTTACGCAATCGTTATTTAAGAGAGGTCAAAAATGCCAGTGGCGTGGGTAACAATTTGAGGCGAACCCGTAAATGGTTATTACAGACGCCATGAGCATTTTTTGACTCAGTTAAACAATGTTGCATACAATAGTTTTTCTACGACCACACACTTATTTTAATAAAATTGAAAATTTGAGAAGTATGTATTCTTAGTCAAACACAATTTAATTAATAATCAAGTTAGGGCGTGACATGTTATAGTATTTTACGCAACCCTTGTTTAAGAGAGGTCAAAAAAGGTGAGTGGCGTGGGTAACAATTTGAGGCGAAGCCGAAAATTATTATTAAAGACGCTACGAGCATTTTTTGACTCAGTTAAACAATGTTGCATACAATACTTTTTCTACGACCACACACTTATTTTCAAATAAAATTGTAAATTTTAGAAATATTCTTAGTCAAATACATTTTTATTAATCATCAAGGTCGGGCGAGAGACGTAAAATTAAAAAAAAGAAAGCTCCTCTATGGTTTACGATTCGTCAGAAATGACATTCAAAATTAGATTGGCAGCCATGTATTTCATTACATCTTGTATGACACGAGGTGTCTTAGAATCCAAAAACGCACTGCGTGTATGCCCGAATGCGTTTATAGGGAATGGACAATAGACTTGTCTTGACAATCTACAAGGTAGAGGTTTAAAGGTGTGTTCATGACCCTGTAAATGACAAATAAAAGTACGGGAGTAGAAAAAAATATTATCGACCCGGGCTACTAACTACTCACGTAATTTAAGTCGATGATTGCTCGACATGTTTCGACCTATTAAGAGGGTCCCGTCTGAAGCATCCTCGGCCAAAGACCGACGTGTAGGTACTCATATATATTATATCGATATGTGTGGGGGTCGAAACATGTCGAGCAATCATAGTAACTTGGTTTGATATTAATATTTTTATATTAAATCAATTTTAATGTATAGTAATAATATATATGTAGTTTGATTATTTTGTATGTTCAAATATAAGTACCTTCTAATTGTGCAATATATTGTATACAAATTATAAATATTACATTACTATAAATATATATTTGAAATGGTTAAACTTACATGTATTTAGTCACTATAGGCACGACATGTTTCGGAGAGCCTGGAACGACTGGCTTGAACGCGGGCTCAGTGCTTGATAATGGAGATCAGATCTACTACCAGCAAAATCGAAATTCAGAAATTTCGAGGATTTTCTCTGTCACTCAAACGAAGGCGTCATTAGAGTGAGAGAGACAAATCCTCGAAAATTACGAATTTCGTTTTTCGCGGTTGGGCCGCTAGTCTCTCCAAAATAAGTCGCGTGTAGTGACTAAATACACGCGAGTTAAACCGTTTAACTATGTTTATAGTTATTAAATCTCACAAAAGTTAAAATTCAATTAAATGACTAGGTGTTTCAAGACGTATAATATATCGTTTAGACATCTAAAGATTAAAAAAAAACATTATAAAGAAAATATATAAAAAAAGGTATACTTACCAGCGACATATACTACAGCTAGACAGAAGAGTCAAATAATTGTAACCAAGACTTTGATAATAAGATCATTATTAAATTTAAAATTGATACTTTCCTAAAATAATTTCTCCCTAAATACGCCTTTTCTAACAAACACACAGGAATGGCTTCATTATTAAAATATTTCCGAACATTAAAATATAAACAAAGTCTCAACTCCCGTCAAAGGAATTTCCGATTAATTCCACTAGGTACACTTACAATTTTATGGGGCGGGCTGGTAGACCGATCAAGGACTATTATTACTTGCAAGTTTATTTTATTACTCAAGTTTTTTTATTGCCTTTATTGTACAAAATTATTCTAAATTATGAAATATACATACAAATAGAGAAATGTTATCTAAAATAAAAACGAAAATGAAACTTATAATCGAAATAGAAAAGCTAAAAATACATTTAATATAAATACCTAAAAAAAACCCGTTTTAAAAAGAATAGGTACCCCGTCGAGAAGGTCTATCTGCGGCATGGACCCCAAGACGCAAGCGGCTTTTTTCGGGTTGATTACAAAAAAAAAATACATTTACGGCTTTAATCAAAACAAAAATCACTGTTGTGTCAATTGTGTTACAAAAGTTAGTCATAAAAACTATATGGTATACTCTGTCCAACAATCTTCGGCAGTAAAAGGTGACAAAGGACCATGCCCAACTTTGTATCGAACTTTGCCCCAAAGTCAACACAGCTAAAAGTTACATTGTTGAATAGGTCTTTAAATCTACTTCATTCATTCTATGGGCACCAAGATGAATTCCATTGCAGAACTGAGATATTCATATTTGTCAGTGTGAAGATTGAATTCACACTGACAAAAATATGAATATCTCATAGATCAGAGATACTGGTCGTTAATCATTAGGATATCGAAGTGTGTAAAAAAAAAGATTGTGCACACGTGATTGTATGTTAATCACCTCACTCGCTTAGTTTCTTTTTTCTATTGACATTAGCCTTTTTTTTACATACAAAATAAGGGTGATCACTGGTAGCTGCAGCTACCAAAATAAACTAGTGGCTACAGAGGTTTTCTACTGAATTAGCTCGTATTCAGGCTGACAAATATATGAATATCTCAGTTCTGCAATGGAATTCGATTTCGTGCCCATATAATGAAATGAAATAAAGTTAAAGACCTATTTAACGATCTAACTCTCATGTTTGTTGGTCTTGGGGCAATTTTGACGCATGGTCCTTTAAAAGATATAGGTTCATGTTGTTGATTTAATTTGTTGACCTATTTCAGTGCTAAAAGTTGTTACACTAAATTCAACTTCGTAACACAAAAATTACAACGCTCAATTTTGTTTTCATTAAATGCGTGTCGGCCATCGTTGTATCTACACTGTGATAAATCAAAGCTTCAATTAATAAATGGATAGTGACACTTCTGTCCCTTAATCGACTTTTAGTACCTATTAACTTACACCTACTTGAAGATTTGGGGTGGTGAGTAGAGTATTCTTACTGGCATCACCACGCGGCATTATTCATAATCGCACTTATTAAGATATTTACTATTTAACACTTTGATATTGTCTTACATTTGGGTCGTAAGTAAATAAAGAGTAAACTATCTACTTCGCCGTCTTAAAAAAATCTAGAAACAATGGTCGTCAAATGAATCGATTCAATTGAAAAAAAAAAAATATCGCACTCTAGAAATACACATAAAAAGGAATAAGAAAACATTGCGAAGTAGGTAACAACATGCGTACTTATCGCTAAACAGCAATCTCTTCAGACAACCAATGTACAAAAAAATATATAGTTTAAAAATATAAGACATAATTATTGTCTAGTGCTCTCACTAGACTATAATAATGTAATAACTCCAAGATAATTATACACTTTAAAAAACTTAAAAACGGGAAACGGAATCACTAGCAAAAAATGGTTCATAGTTAAAACGTATTAAATAAACAAAAATTACGATCTTTTCTACTGTGTTACGTAATCATAGTTAATACGTAACACAAAAATTGTGATGATAAATTTCGCTTGCTTAATACCCCTTACAATAATCCTCATCCATTGGGCTAATGTTAGCCTTTGTATCAGGTAATACACATTTTTGCACCCCCTTTGAGGTATTTAAATTAACATTTTGCTGCTTTTAAAATACGGTTGCTTTTTAAATATACGGTTACATGAATAATGATGTTTTCCAATCGAACCATTAGTTATATAAATTGGGCACTCTCAAAGCCATTTTTGATGTGTGGTGTTTATTGGTCAAATATAACTACTGGACTGGAGTCGATATATTTGCGTTTGATTCTTGTTTAATAATTTCCTTTGGTAAAACACCCAGTACTTAGCTGAGATCCGTTAGTCGGCTCTGCCTTTAAGTTCTATGGAGGAGACGAAATATAATTTGATGTTATAGTTAAAAGGATATGAGCTGAGCTCGTTCTCTTAAAATTCCAGTAGCATTTGGTCGTAAACCACAAATTAAGATAACAAGCACTCAGTAAAAGCAGAATATAACCGCCTTACCACGTTAGTATCGCCAGGTCGCAGGAGTCCGCTGGATGCGGGTGGCGCAGGACCGGTCATTGTAGCAATCTTTGGGGGAGGCCTATATTCAGCAGTGGACATCTTTCGGCTGATAAGATGATGATAATGATATAAAATAATAGTATATATACGAGTATGTAACATACACGTAACATTTTAATTGCTACAGCTAGAAACTTAGAATCTTCTATAATTTTCTAGTAAGTCCGCTTTGCATTCGGACTTGTACCTACCGCGTAGCCAAATGCATTAACTGAATTCAATATCCTTTCCAACATTGGACCAAACTTAAACTTATACTACGAACATAGTATTAGGAATATAACAGTAAGTTTACGTAGAAATTCTGGTATCCTGCAGCATAGCACATTGAAAGAGACCTGCTATACAGGGTGGGAATGAGTATACCGGCAGACTTTACCAATGCATTTTTAATGACAAAAGAAGTAAAAAAAATATTGGACATAATGTCATTTTCGAACAAAAAAACGTATTTTTTTAATTCTTTTTTGTGATACTTTGTTTTTTGTTTTGTACATGACCAGTAATAAATTGTAGCGAAAGAACTTTTTTCAGGGTTTTTGATTTTTATTAGTTGAACATTTTTCTGAAACTTTTTTCTCATTTTCTTTAACTTTAATCAGTATGTATGTCGACATGAAAAGTACTAGTGTAAGAATTTTAATCGTGCAGGCATTTTTCAGTGACTTGTGATGAAAATAGTTTTTGAATAAGATGTCATTATCTCTTAAACTAAGTCAAATCCAGAAAAGTTCATATGACCACAAAATGTGTTCAGGAATACAAAGCCTGAGGAATACCTTTCAAGTTTGTCGGGCTACTTACTAGCCATCCTGTATAATACTATTAGACTCTATAATACTACTCAATATACTAGTAAAATAGTTCTTAGAGTTTCAAGAATTTATTTAGACATCCATTGTCACAGTTGCCACTTGTTTGAGCGTGGTCGCCTTGAAGATAGACTACTTCACAAAATACTACTCTGTCTATATAACCACTACATACGACCCATATCACTTCCCTCTTAACTAAATACTATAAATTACACACTCTTACAACCAACGTAACATGGACCCCATACACACAGAATTCCATACAATTCGGAAGTCAAAGTAAACTGGAAAGTATACTGAAACTTGTCCAGCGTATCAAGTGGAAATATGCTAATACCAAAAGGTAACATGTTCCAACAAAATGCAGATGAATAAAGATGTTTTGGAGTTGAAAGAAAAAGCATTATCCGTTACTCGAGAAACTGTTTCAAAGTTTGGTTCAGTTTTAAATTTAAGAGGGTTATAGGTTACGTTAAAAAGCAAATGGGAGGAAAATCTAGAATCCAGATAAAGTTCTTCGCTTTCTGTAAAATGTTTAGTTTTATTTTCTGTTTCTAGGTTACATCACATTTGTTAAAACCACAGTTGCTTTATAATTATTGACTTTAATTTAATTTAACGGTGACTAAATAAAAAATTGCATGGTCAATGTGTAGGCTTTTTCAAATACTAAATGACAATTGCATGAAACAGGTTTTTACATGAATACTTCGCAATAAATTCAGCTAATATAAATATCAACTTACATTGTAGGTACAACTGAACAATGAGGACCAGAGATCGGACAAATGTGCGTCATTGTTCGCAATAATATGGACATGACTCCAAAGTTGATTTATTAGGTCGAATTAGTACGTAGATATTCGACGAACAACATTTGCGAGTGCACCGCTTGCCGTGAGGCCCTACTGCAGTGTTATTCACTAAGGAAACCGCCTTGCTATCAGCGCTGAGTCAGCGCTGCGGCAGCGTCGAGCCTAAAAATGGTATTCACTAATGCACTTTAAACGACACTAGCGCTCAGCGATGAATGCGGCGTGAGCTGGAACTACACTGCGTCGAGAGTTACCGCCTACAGTTCGACGACGAGCTGTTCTACGTTAGTGAATACCGTTTTTCGCAGCGCTGCGACGTCGAAGTGAAGGCTGTCTCGTCGTCGAACTCGTTGATGAACGCAGCGTCGAATGTGTGAATAAGAGAATAGCATAGCTGATGTACTCCCCGGGGTGGCACTGACAGTTCAAACCGAACCCGCTAATAATTGAACAGGCCTGCTTCGGGCTCGACTTACCGGAGGCACGACCGTGCCCCACGATAGACATTTAGGTGGTTTTCCAAACAACAAAGTAAACGTGATTTTTTATGATCAATTCATAATAGAACGGAACCCTTGGTGCGCGAGTCCAACTCGTATTTGGCCGTTTTTTTTAAATTGGTACAAACTGTTATCTTCAGATTTTGTTTTGGTAATTCTGATTTCGGAGCCCTTAAATATAATAGTTATCAAAATGCTAAATATAATGTGACACTTACTATCAAAAGTTTCATAACTTTCAGTGAAATATCTAATTTCACAAGTTAGATCAAATTGAAAAGCGAGATGAAATTTAAAATGAAAAACTCTCAAGATCGTAATATATCAAAGAGCAATAAGTTAAACATTTCGATCCATAGATTCGTTTTCATGGGCTCCTATGAAGCAATAGTATTAATAAGTCAACTGCTAAATACTTGTAGTATACAAATAACCGTCTCACATCGATTATATTAATTAAAAAACCGGCCAAGAGCATGTCGGGCCCTGCTCAGTGTAGGGTTACGTAGTTGTTCAAAAATGGCAGGGCCGATTATGTTCAAAATAGTTTCATTTTAAATTAAAGTTTTCTATAAGTCACGGTTTAGTCAGTTTATCGTATCGTATCTGTAAGTCTATAAATTTAATTTTAAATTAAAGTACCTACATATTATTCTATAATTAAGTCATGGATCAATAGTTAAAATTATTTTTTCACACCTCATGCTCGTCAAAGCCGGATGATATGTCATATAAATCTCACGAAAAGCAAGACATTATTATCCCTTGGCAAAAACCGGGTTATAATGTTGTATGAAATTTCATTATCACCTGCGGGGCGATAATATATTTACACTTTATTGCTATCACGATAAAGCATAATTTCGTTAAGCAAAATGTGCACGGCTCGGCGCGCACCGAAAACTCTATTTTCAAAAAGCTCAGCCGCGGGCACCGCAGCCAAATAGAACGATGTTCATTTGTTAAATCAAGTAGGTTATGCCGGCAGAAACAAGTTGCGACAAGTTGCGGTATCCATTTTATAGCTTTAACATTTAAGTTATTTTATTGCAACACTATTAATTTGCTGCAATAAATATTATCTACTAACTATTACTACTGCTGAACATAGGCCTCCCCAAAAATTGCTGTGTTTTTGGCTTGAGCGCTTGAATCCCTCACTGCACTCAGGACTCGGTCTTAATCGCTGCGCTCGGGAGTAAAACTGAGAGTCCTTCGTTACGTTCAGGATTCAATGTTGTTTAGATGAAGATCTAAATGAAACTCCTACTATTCTCCGAATAGCAATACTCCGAAGAGGTCAAGTTGCAGTTCCTTTTTCACATGTACATATTTCTAATTTCAATTGTTCGTTGTCATAATTTTTACTGTCAATATTCATTGCAAAGGCATAAGATTAAACATCGTTTTTATTATATATTTGGAGTTTCAAGATATAAACCTATTATTCCCGTAAACATGGTCCTTCGAACCGGATAATAATAAAGGAACCAGTGATTATTGAGGGACCGAAAGGAAACAACCGTAAAGTATCATCTTCACTGCGGATATCATTACGGCTGCCGAGCCCTGCTGAAGAATCTCCAGGACGTCGGAATCCGCCAGTGTTGAGTGTGCGAGGAGTCATTATTAGGGCCAGCACTCTCAGTTAAGGTATTTTATAGGTAGGGTTTATAAAACTCCAGGTACGTGAATATTGTTTTATTGTGAATATTCAAAAGTGCGTAGGTATATTACATTCATTTCTTGTTTAAATTCAAGGTCTACGCACACCAGCTTCCCAAAATGATTGATGAAAAGGATTTGATTCGAAAAAGAGGCAGTTATAAAGGTCAACTCACATTATTCTCAACGTACCTAGGCAAATTGAAGGAGTCGTCTCTTACTCAAGCCGAAGCCAATCAATTGCAGCTGCGCACAGGTAAGATAGAGTCGTTGTATGAGCTCTACGATAATGTGCAAACACAGTTAGAATGTAGCGCTGAAAATTTAGATGTACATTTGGCAGACCGCGATGAGTTCCAAAACAACTATTTTTCTGTACTCTCGCAGGCCCAGGAGATACTCAATAATTTTAACAAAAAACGTGACGAATTTGAGTCTTGTAGTAATCGTGGGTCGCGAAGTGGTGCAGGGAATCGCAAACTCGTTAAGCTGCCGACTATTCACCTACCAAAGTTTCAGGGCTCATACGAAGGTTGGCTAGGATTCCGGGACACCTTTACAAGTCTAATTCATTCCAACGATGACATCGATGACATTAATAAATTTCATTACTTGCGAGCATCGTTGGAGGGATCTGCGGCCTTAGTAATTCAATCTGTCGAGTTTTCTGAGACCAATTACGAAGTAGCATGGACACTCTTGTGTGAACGGTATGACAATAAAAGATTACTGTTGCAAAATCACGTGTCGGCATTATTTAACATTGAACCGATCACAAAAGAGTCGTCTGTGCACTTAAAACGCCTCATGGATCAAGTTAACAAAAATTTGAGATGCTTAGAGTCACTAGGCGAGCCTGTTAAGCATTGGGATACGCTGTTAATTCACATTATTAGCAAAAAGTTAGATAGTGTAACATTTCGTGAATGGGAAGAACACAAAGGAAGCTTAGATAAAAATACACCTATTTCATTTGATAATTTTATCAATTTTATGCGTAATCGTGCAGACTTAATTGAAACTTTGGAGTTATCGAGCGCCTCAGGCGCCGGTCATTCGAGTCAGCCGGCTAAAATCGCGTCGAAACATAGGACTTTGCTTTCTACACAAACCGCCAAACAATGTGTTACTTCCACGGCTAAGCCGTGTCCGAAATGTAGTGGTGAACACACTTTAAACAACTGCGCTCAGTTTCTTGCCTTAAGTAATGACGAGCGACTTAAATTGTTGCCGACTTATAAGGTATGCTTCAACTGTTTCCGTGGCGGTCACTATGCAAACCAGTGCAAGAAACCAGGGTGTAAGTTATGTAAGCGTAAACACAATTCGCTTATTCATATCGCAGATCATAACCTAAATGCAGGATCAAGTTCGTGTGAGCGGTCCGGAGCGCAGGCAGGCACTTCATCGACGCAGGTGGCGTCGGGGGTGGAGCGCGCGCCCATTACTACGTTAGCAGCCAGCATGAGTACAGCATCAGCGTCTCAATCGTGCGAACCTGAGCAAGACGTCGTGCTACTAGCAACTGCACTTATTAAAGTATATGATAACAATAACCGTGAATTTATTGTAAAAGCAGTGCTAGATAATTGCAGCGCAACAAGTCTTATAACTGAGAAGTTGTGTCGTCAGTTAAATTTAGATGCTAATCAGGTAGATAAGTCGATTATAGGAGTGAACAAGTTGACGACGCCTGTAGGTAAACTATGTCAAGTACCGATTAAGTCGTTAGATGATACCTACTCCACTCGTCTACTGTGTTGTGTGCTGCCATCTATAACGGATCCTACACCTTATAATCAGATTGACTCTCACAACTTGTCACGATTAAACATTCCGACTGATTTGCGTTTGGCTGATCCTAACTTTCACACCCCATCTGAAATTGATATTTTGATTGGAGGTGATTTATTTTGGGCATTGCTAGGATCACAGAAAATTGAGTTAGGTGATGAACGAACTGTTCTATGTGAAACCAGATTAGGATACATAGTAGCTGGTCCGATGATGAGCGGCCATGCGTCAACTTCGTCGCAACCTATTAAATGTCATTTTACTAATGTCATTTCTAACTCTAATGCCAACTTGATAAATGATGAAATTCAAACTCAACTGACACGGTTTTGGCAGCTTGAAGAGGTCTGTAATAAAGACGCTCATTATTCTCCTGACGAGAAGTCGAGCGAGCAGCATTTCACCGAAACTGTCACTAGGTTGGAAAATGGCAAATTTTGCGTGCGGTTACCGCTGAAGGAGGATCCTAGCGTCCTAGGAAATTCTTTTAACCGCGCTAAACAGTGCTTTTTATCACTAGAACGTAGATTCGATTTGCGTCCTAATTATAGAGACATGTATAAAGAGTTTATGGCAGAATACGAGTCACTTGGTCATATGAGTGAGTGCAAAGAGTCTAGAGTAGAGCAGAAAGCGTACTACATCAGTCATCATGGAATTTTAAGGGAAAGCACCACTACAAGATTAAGGGCAGTTTTCAATGCTAGTGCTCCTACCAGCTCTGGGGTATCTCTGAACAATATTCAGATGGTAGGGCCCACTGTACAGGACGACCTTTTATCTATACTGCTTCGATTCAGGCAACACAAGTACATTCTTTCTGCGGACGTAGAAAAAATGTACAGGCAAATAGTAGTTCATCCTGATGACAGATATTTGCAGCGCATTCTGTGGCGTGATGATCCGTCAAAACCTTTGAAGATCTTCGAGTTGAACACCGTTACATACGGAACTGCCAGTGCACCCTTTTTGGCAACTCGGTGTTTAAAACAGTTGGGTCTTGAGTGTGAGGATGAAGTCGTTCGCGAGATCATCATTCACGACTTTTACGTCGATGATCTGCTCACTGGCGGGGATGATTTGCAAGAATTGCGTTTGATTAAAAGCAAGGTTACGTCTACTCTATCATCAGCGGGTATGAATTTAAGAAAATGGAAATCAAATGTACCCCAACTTATGGCTGACTCTGATACGTCTCAATTAAATTTAAATATTGGCACTGAACCAAGTAAAACCTTGGGACTCAGCTGGCATCCAGGGTCTGATGAATTGTGTTTCCCGGTTGGTAAATGTTCACTTGTCGGAAACACTAAACGAGATTTGTTATCAGCAGTGGCACAAATATTTGACCCTACTGGTATGCTGGCTCCTTGTGTCATTCGCATGAAGATGTTGTTGCAAAGCTTATGGCTACTGAAACTCTCATGGGATCAGAAGTTAACTCCTGACATAACTAAGCTTTGGGAAGATATTGCCCTCGATCTACCTTGTCTCAATGATATTCGCATTTCACGGTTAGTTTTATGTGATTCATATAAGGAAGTTGAATGTCATATATTCACAGATGCATCCGAGCGGGCGTATGGCGCTTGCTTATATTTGAGGAGCATCAATGAGAAAGGAGACGTAGTGGTTAAGCTACTATTAGCTAAGAGTCGTGTGGCCCCAATTAATAAGCCGACGACTATCCCACGGCTTGAACTTTCTGGTGCGTTAGCCGGAGTACGATTATATGAAAAGGTAGTTGACTCGCTTAGAATTACTTTTACGAGTGTCACTTTTTGGACCGATTCCACAATTGTGCTAGGTTGGTTGCGAATGTTACCTAGTAAGTTACAACCCTTTGTTCGCAATCGTGTAGCGGAAATATTAGAAAAGACCGGAAACTCTACATGGCGGCATGTGCCAACACATGACAACCCTGCTGATCACGTTTCTCGTGGGGTATCTGCCAGAGTTCTTAAGTCTCTAGATATTTGGTGGTCTGGTCCTACATTCTTAAAAAAGGATAAGACGCAATGGCCGGCAAGTCCGGTAGTAGGGCAGGTGTTACCTGAAACTCGGCCTGAAGTTGTACTTCACGCGAGTGTTACGAACAATCGAGATGTATACGGTGACGATTTCATCGATTTCTCTCGGTTTTCTAATTTATCACGGCTTATTCGAACCGTCGCGTATATTATGCGCTTTATGAGTTTGTGTAGAAAGCAAATTACTTCAACAACTTACTTAAGTGATTGCGATTTGAGATCCGCATTAACTATAGTTATTAGGGTCTCTCAAACGGAATCATTTCCAGAATATAATATATTGTTGAGCAGTCAGTTTCTTCCAAAGAAAAGCCCTTTGCTTAAATTTAACGTATTCTTGGATGACAAGAAAATAATGCGTGTAGGAGGTCGAATCGATAACTCTAACTTTTCATTTGAGAAAAAGCATCCGATTGTGATTCATGCTAAACACCGATTCACGAAGTTATTGTTTGAATCTGAGCACAAGAGGTTAATGCATGCAGGCCCGCAATCACTATTATCATCTATTAAAGATGAATATTGGCCAATCGGTGGGACTAACTTAGCGAAATCGTGTTTTCAAAAATGTCTTAAATGTGTTCGTATGAAAGGACAGATTATCGCGCCGTTGATGGGCAACCTGCCAGCGTCACGTCTTAATCCAGGTATGCCATTTAAGACTGTTGGTGTCGATTATGCTGGCCCTCTGACTTCTGCCAGTCGTCAAGGGCGTGGATGTAGACTTGTAAAGGTGTACATAGCAATTTTCATATGTTTCACCACCAAAGCAGTGCACCTGGAGTTAGTTGGTGACTTAACCAGTGACTGTTACTTGGCAGCGTTACGTCGTTTTGTATCTCGTAGAGGTCTGCCATCAGACATTTATTCTGATAACGGCACATCATTTGTGGGTGCGTACAATGAGCTATCTAAATTCTTGAAGGGCAACTGCAATTCACTGGCAGAGACTGCAGCTCAGGAAACAATTAACTTTCATTTCATTCCGGCATATTCTCCACATTCAGGGGGACTTTGGGAAGCTGGGGTAAAGTCGACCAAATTTCATTTAAAAAGAGTGCTGGGAGATTGTAATTTAACGTATGAGTTACTCAACACTGTGCTGGTCCAGATCGAAGGGATCTTAAACTCTCGGCCGCTTACTCCTATGTCGTCAGATCCGCAAGACCTGCTGCCGCTCACTCCGGGTCATTTTCTGATTGGGCGTCCCCTAACCTCATTACCAGTTAAAGACATCAGGGAGCATAAATTCAATAACCTCAGTCATTACCAACGCATTGAGCAATTACGGCAGCATTTTTGGAGCAGATGGAATAAAGAATACGTCTCTGAGCTCCAAGTCAGAACGAAATGGCGGACGAACTGTGAGGTACTACGGGTGGATACCTTGGTACTCATCAAGGAGGACAACTTACCGCCATTGAAGTGGAAATTGGGTCGAGTCGTCGCTATTCATCCTGGAAGCGACGGAATTGCTAGAGTAGCAGATATAAGGACTGCCGGAGGACTAATACGTAGGTCCTTCAGTAAAATTTGCCCACTCCCGGTGGCAACAAGCGAGTCTGGTTGAAAGGCTAGCTTTCAACGCCCGGGGGCATGTTTAGATGAAGATCTAAATGAAACTCCTACTATTCTCCGAATAGCAATACTCCGAAGAGGTCAAGTTGCAGTTCCTTTTTCACATGTACATATTTCTAATTTCAATTGTTCGTTGTCATAATTTTTACTGTCAATATTCATTGCAAAGGCATAAGATTAAACATCGTTTTTATTATATATTTGGAGTTTCAAGATATAAACCTATTATTCCCGTAAACAAATGTCATGCCCGTGACATAAAATAGTGCTTTATTCCCTTGGTGTATTATCTACTATTTCATCTTACTTTTTAAGCGCGCCATTGTTTGCATGCATCGCGGGAGTACCTAGGTAATAGAAAAGCGAAATTCCCTAGGGAGTAAGTAATAGAAATGTCATACAATGTACTATTACTGGCTAATAATGACTTAATGACGCTTCATCTATAAGGTAAATGATCCGTGTATCGACCAAATTGCATCACGTCCATGCCCTTTGTAGATCTAAGGGGCGAATCGAAACTTTCCCTTTGATACTTAATCCACGTCTGAGGCAAGAAAGTACTTTCGAAGTTATATTGATCATTCAAGTGTTAGAAAACGGATCGCACTTGAACTTTTGGCTTGAAAAGCTGAGTTTTTTAGGGATTGGTAGTCAAAGAACTGTTATATCTAATTT
This sequence comes from Thaumatotibia leucotreta, assembly GCA_025490895.1. Classification (NCBI taxonomy): domain Eukaryota; kingdom Metazoa; phylum Arthropoda; class Insecta; order Lepidoptera; family Tortricidae; genus Thaumatotibia; species Thaumatotibia leucotreta. The sequence goes on from JALPQI010002576.1 coordinate 68,543, forward strand.
TGGCTCTTTTATACGTCGGACGTCAAAGTCGTCAAACTTACATAATAAATAGAAAGCGGATTTCAGGTAGCGATTTAAAGATTAATATGGATATGACTGTCATAAATTTATTATTATTTCTACACACAAAAAATGTGTTGGGGCCATAAATTTAAAACTATTTATCGATGCTTTTGTGAATATTTGGTATAATTTGTGATGGTTACAAATAAATAAATAATAAATAAAAAAATGTTCAGTCATTTTAAAAATATTTTATTTATTTAAGATCTTCTCTTTTAATTTTTTTTCCGTATATTGAACAGCAAAAAGTTTTGTTACGAATCAAAGAAAACAAAAATTAAAATAATTCGTTTCCACAATGCTCACAGAACATCGTGGAAACGAATTATTCATTTTCATCACACTTGCTGTCTAAGCGCGCCATTGCTTGCGCGCTTAGCGTGAGTAATAGAAAAGTGAAATTCCCTAGGGAGTAATAGAAATGTCAGTAAGTCATTTAATAGTATTATGTCTTAAAACTTATTTTTTGGTTGGCAAGTGTGATGAAAAACATTGTATGCAATGCGGTCGGTAAGCGGAATACTAACTCGAGTCATAAAAGCCGTCCGCCTGACGGCATCGGGCTTCTAACACTCTCGTTAGTGATTCCGTACTTACCTCCCTTGATGCACTATGTACTATTAATTCGAGGTTGTTTATTACTTCTTCCTCACAATCTCAGTTAAGGCTTGTGATGTGGGTACCAAGCTACTGTATGTATAATAAATAAATACATTTAATTACTTAAATATATGCTGTCAATAAATACACAAATCATGCCCTCGCCGGGATTTGAACCCGGAACCTCCAGCTTCGTAGGCAGGGTCACTACCAACTAGGCTACCGAGCGAGGTTGACATTAATGCCATTTTAAATGCAAGTACCTACCTATTTTGGCACTGTAACGCTATATTTAATTCCTTTTTAAATCTTACTAATAATGCACATACAAGAATATCTGTTACATATATAAAAATATTATATTCCTCAAAAGAATACTTACCATAAGCGGACTGCGTTCGCCGAGGGAATTTACATTTTTATTCCTTACGAATACATTTTGGTAACGTGGGATACTTTTCGCCAGTTTTCACCTTCGAACTGACTTAGCTTTTTAAACGTACGTTAATATTGACATCACATAATTAGCCTATCTCAGTTCACTGCTGGACGTAGGACTTATTAAATGGGTGGATCAACTTTTTCTGTCTGTTATTGCCATGGTTACGGTCGCCTGAGTCACGCTGGTTTTATGCAATTAATACAACACATATAAGGATAGGTATGTGTTGTATTAATTTGCATAAAACCAGCCTACCTAAACGGAACCCTTACAGATTCGTCATACATGTCCGTCTGTCTGTCTGTCTTTCTGTAACTGTCGATTTACTCGGAAACCATAGATGCTACAGTAATGAAAGATAACGAAAGACATACAGACAGACGGACATGACGAATCTGTAAGGGTTCCGTTTAGGTAGGCTGGTTTTATGCAGTAATGAAAGGTCCTTACCTTTCATTACTGTAGCATCTATGGTTTCCGAGTAAATCGGCTATGACAGAAAGACAGACAGACAGACGGATTTGACGAATCTGTAAGGGTTCCGTTTTTGCCATTCTGGCTACGGAGCTCTAACAAAAAAGGAACAGACTTGACTTATAATTTATAATCAGGTATCTGGATATCTGGCTCCTATATGGTTGGCTGAAATTTTAATAATTGATAAAATACCTGTGTATTAGATTTTTCTGTCGACCATACTTTGCCACGAAAATCGCACGTTGATAACGATGACTAGTAAAATCATGCTCCTATTTCAACACATTGACAGGTACAATAGGCATGATGACTGGCAAGTCAAATCAGCATCGTTTTTCGAACTGTCTAAAAGACCACCACTATGGAACTTTATATGAAATACTCAAAAGTGACGTCACGTTTGAGTACTGCCAAATGACCTACTCTTTTAAGTTCTTTTCAATTTATTAAATAGAAGTTCTGTACAAAAATTACTGCAATCTATATCTTAGTAATAATGTCTTCGTGTATTATGTCGTGCACAATGTTAAATAATTTATTTTAACTACAGTCATCATCCCTATTGTCAGTTTGCTTTTTCTCCAATCGAGGGCGTTTATAGGCTATAGTTATCGCTCACCATCGGAAGGGCTGTGCGTTTGTTTGCAACCAACACAAAATGCAATGCAGAAACTTTGAATTAGCAGTAAATAAGTGGTTACTTAGGGATGATGACTGTAGTTAAAATAAATTATTTAACATTGTGCACGACATAATACACGAAGACATTATTACTAAGATATAGATTGCAGTAATTTTTGTACAGAACTTCTATTTAATAAATTGAAAAGAACTTAAAAGAGTAGGTCATTTGGCAGTACTCAAACGTGACGTCACTTTTGAGTATTTCATATAAAGTTCCATAGTGGTGGTCTTTTAGACAGTTCGAAAAACGATGCTGATTTGACTTGCCAGTCATCATGCCTATTGTACCTGTCAATGTGTTGAAATAGGAGCATGATTTTACTAGTCATCGTTATCAACGTGCGATTTTCGTGGCAAAGTATGGTCGACAGAAAAATCTAATACACAGGTATTTTATCAATTATTAAAATTTCAGAAATCATAGTAATTTTAATTAAAATAATTAATTACCTATACATATTTTAATAACTTATTCAAATTACACTGATCAAACGAGTAAGTAAACGACTAAAATATATTAAACAGATTCGGCTATCAAATTGAAAAATCCATTATATAACACTGATCTTAATCCACTTGAATATTCATTTCACTTAAAACAAAGACTTCGCAAAATGACATTTCAGGTACTATTTTGTGTCATAAATTAATGACATTAGATTTTTTCTTTTTTAAAGTAGTATATAGTTTGTATACGTATCCTAAAGAGAGTAATATTTTTACTGAGAGTACGAGTAATATCTAGAACAAAATCGCATTTTCACATTTGTTACTTTTTCTGTCAACCATAGCCATTGCCACGGAAAGTGCACGTTGATAACGATCACTAATGATTACAGGCCAAGTACACTAACGAAATTCTAAACTCCTGTCGCCGAGTGTACCCCTGTAACTGCTCACTGCTCAAGACATAACTTGGTTAGAGCTCCTCTGCGTTGGACAGATCGATCGTCCTAGAAACTTAGTTAGCCTGTCATGTTCCAATAGCGAAAACTTTTGATTCATGGTGGACCTTAAGCGCTTGGAATAAGGCACATGATTTGTCAGTTTTACTGGCAAAGCAGTATATTTGAAAGGTTGCAGTATATTTGGAACCTAAGTACTCGTAGTTGGTTGATAGTTTTAGAAATTAATGTACTTACATTCTTTAATTGATGGTGTAGGTAAAAAACATATTTGAATTCTCAGTTTTCCAAATTTATGGTAGGTAATCAATTTCACATTTATTATTTATAAATGAACGAGTATATCGTTTTGACGGTCCTAATAATACAGAAAAACAATTATAAAAAAACAACAGAATATAATATAAGTATAATAATATTGATAATGGGTGTATTAAATTAAATGCATGTTGACTTCAACTTTCACGATTTTGACTCATATTTTACAAGTAACGGGGCTTAATTGCGATTAAGTTATCGATCCTTTTACTTTAAAAAAAATGGCCCGTATGGTGGTATTTTTTTTAAAGTTATCCCCTCCAGTTATTTTTTGAATTCCGAACTTTTAATCACTCAGAATCGCGGACTCTTTCAATCGTGATAGATTTTTTTTTAACCCAAGGTTCATTTTCCATACCGTTACCATTTTTAAACGGTTTTTATTAACTTCACCGCGTATCAACTGTCGTCGATGCTTCAAATCTTGTGATCGATTTTTCGACCATTTCTACTGCACCGAAATCAATAAAATTTTGAACTCTTATCGAGTCTCCATGACAATGCAATATTATAATATTTTTATCCTTGTATCCTCAAAGCCTGATGCTGCAGACGTACTGCCTTCCTTAACCGAGAGTGTTAGACACGTGAAAATGAAAATAAAGCATGTTTGGCATAATCAAATACTAACAGCCTGATCTTGACTTCCAACTCCTCACTCCTGATGCTGCAGTACTGCCAACAATAACCGCAAAGTTTGTCTTTTATCTATATCTTGATTTTAAAGAAGTTCTTTAGATATGAAGTATATAGGTAGAAAAGAAACATGCAAATTTTATACTAACGTCCAACTCCTCAAATCTGATACTCCAGTGATACTGCCTGCCACAACCGCTAGGTTTAACGATATGTAGATTTAGAAGTACTGCTTTAGATATTTGGTAGAAATTCTTACGGGTTTAATTATCATGATCATCATCGTATCAGCTGAAAGACGTTCACTGGTGAATATAGGCCTCCCCCAAAGATTGCCACAAGGACCTGCCCCGTGCCACCCGTATCCAGCGACTTTCACCAAGGTCATGAGTCCACCTTGTAGGGGGGGGGGGGGGGCTACCCACGCTGCGCCTTCCGGTACGTGACCGCCACTCGAGAACCTTACCGCCCCAACGGCCATCGTTTCCGCGCGCGACGAGCCCCACCCACTTCAATTTAGCGATTCGAAGAGCTATATCGGTTATGTTGGTTCTGCTGCGGATGGTCACATTTCTAATCCGATCTCGCAGAGAGACTCTTAGCATAGGCCTCTCCATTGCCCTTTGGGTGACTTTGAGCCTTCTTTGGGCCTCACCCATTGTACACGACCACGGTTTAGTACCGTATGTCATTACTGAGGCCCTCCGGCTGATAGACTCATAGGGTCACGGCTGATAGAGTGACAGCGTGAATGAATCGCGTAGTGCGAGCCGTTGGGCTTGCGGCCCTCCGGCTGATAGACTCACAGCGTGAGTGGTTCGCGTAGGGCGGGCTGTCGGGCCTGCAGCCCTCCGGCTGATAGAGTGACAGCGTGAGTGGATCGCGTAGGGAGAGCCGTCGGGCCTGCGGCCCTCCAGCTGATAGAGTGACAGCGTGAATGGAGCGCGTAGGGAGAGCCGTCGGGCCTGCGGCCCTCCAGCTGATAGAGTGACAGCGTGAGTGGATCGCGTAGAACGAGCCGTCGGGCCTGCGGCCCTCCAGCTGATAGAGTGACAGCGTGAGTGGACCGCGTAGGGAGAGCCGTCGGGCTTGCGGACCTCCATCTGATAGAGTGACAGCGTGAGTGGATCGCGTAGGGAGAGCCGTCGGGCCTGCGGCCCTCCAGCTGATAGAGTGACAGCGTGAGTGGATCACGTAGAACGAGCCGTCGGGCCTGCGGCCCTCTAGCTGATAGAGTGACAGCGTGAGTGGATCGCGTAGGGAGAGCCGTCGGGCCTGCGGCCCTCCAGCTGATAGAGTGACAGCGTGAGTGGACCGCGTAGGGAGAGCCGTCGGGCTTGCGGACCTCCAGCTGATAGAGTGACAGCGTGAGTGGATCGCGTAGGGCGAGCCGTTGGGCCTGCGGCCCTCCAGCTGATAGAGTAACAGCGTGAGTGGATCGCGTAGGGCGAGCCGTCGGGCCTGCGGCCCTCCAGCTGTTAGAGTGACAGCGTGAGTGAATCGCGTAGGGCGAGCCGTCGGGCCTGCGGCCCTCCAGCTGATAGAGTGACAGTGTGAGTGGATCGCGTAGGGATCGTCGGGCCTGCGGCCCTCCAGCTGATAGAGTGATTCCGTCAGACCTGCGGTCCTCCGGTTGGTCGACTGAGAGAACGAGTTTATATTTTATAGTCTCAAAATTGGACTTGTATATTGAGTACAATTTAAAAAATTTAACTTGATTTTCTCAATAAACCAAATTGATTGATATATTCCTTATTGTCAGGTCTCTGTTATCTAAGGTACTTATTGTATAAATAACACGTCCATTTGAGACACTTCGGCCATTCAAGCTTAGGTGCATTAACCACGCCCAGCCTTTGGTTTTCATTTGTCGATCGAGATATTTAATAACATTTTTTTTGTGTCGGATTTCTAAAAATATCTATTCAGCAGGGATTCGCCTCCCGTTACACATAAAATAATGTTCATTACGTTTACATATGTGTCGTGATTCGTGATGAAAGCGCAAGAGCATAAGCGCTACTTAGCATGCATAATTTGTATTACAGTATATTATAAACAACATCTTTGATCTAGAATAAGTAGGTATAGTATAGGAAATTATCTCAACAATTGCACTAAAAACTTGAAAATAAAATAAGTAAAAAAAGTTTTAAGTTAAACGGTTTTTATTGCACCAAAAACTAGAAAATAAAAATTTATTGTATCTAACCGTAGATGCTACTTTCTGTAGATTACTCACGTGAAACTATTTTCACTGTAGGTAGTCTTCCCAAGTCGGATGCTGAAAGCCACGTTTAGCTTCTATGTCAGTGGATTAAGCGTTACCTAATCGGAAACTTTTACTAAACTAAAATAAAAACGTGGGGCGTTATTATAAAGAAACGTACAAGTTCAAAATATGTAATTGTAGCTTTAATTTTACAATTAATCATCCATCTGTTCCATCACTTCTACAACAGAGGTAAATAGCTTTTATCAAGGCCAGAACTAAACTTATTACACTATTCCTGTCTTGATTTCTATGTGTGTTCTTAAATATATAGTGACTTAATCACAATTGCGTACGCCCCACGTTTTTATTTTAGTTTGGTAAAAAAATCCGATTAGGTAACGCTTAATCCACTGACATAGAGGCTAAACGTGGCTTTCAGCATCCGACTTGGGAAGACTACCTACAGTGAAAATAGTTTCACGTGAGTAATCTACAGAAAGTAGCATCTACGGTTAGATACAATAAATTTTTATTTTCTAGTTTTTGGTGCAATAAAAACCGTTTTAACTTAAAACTTTTTTTACTTATTTTTTCATACTTTTTATATGGCGGTAACGGAATGGAAAGTTCGAAAAAAGTGTGTATATTTTGGGATTACAAATTTCTCGTATAAAGATCATTTAAGAACTCACAATTCTGATTAGGAATCATATATGTAATGTAGGTATTTTTATATGTACTTACGAGTACATACATAAAAATACCTACGTTACATAAAAAGTGGAGGGGGACACAAAGTTGAAAAATATGGCCCCTCCCTACTCGTATACAGTGTGTCTATGATACTGGCTTTTATCGAAACCGAGGAATGCGATGCAGATTTCTAGCCAAACCGTGAGCATTATTCGATTCAAAATGCTAATGTTAAAAGTAATTAACTTTCTAAGAAAAGTTAATTGAGAAGCAATGTATTTCAAAATGAATCGTTAATTTGCACTTTACAATGACAGATCGCAGCCACTCATAACGTTTGACAACTAAGCAGTACACGCGTTAAATTTATCGTTCAAAGGAAATGAAATTAATTATACGGTCAATTTCCTTATTTGTCAAATGTAAATACGTGAAAACGATTCCTAGTAATGCGTATTATTACCCATTTTCGTAAAAGCCCGGGTCATGGAAACACACCGTATAGCATTGGACATAAAAGCTAAACTTTTAAAACAACAACTAAGAAGATTAAAACTAAACTAACCGCAGCTTTTTTCCATAAATGCGTAGAAGCTTAAAAACAAAATAAAGCTTTTCCAACTTCATCAGATGAAATGAATTTTTAAACGCACAAATTGAATTCAACTTTGTATGGGCTTATGAGTTTCTTTTATTACTTTACTTTGTCCGTGACTTTGCAAGGAATTTAGGTAGGTCAAAAATACGTCAATAAGAAAAAACCGCTTGTGGCCTAGCGGTAAAACGCACAGCTGCTATGCAGCGGTCGTGAGTTCGATCCCCGGCTCGTACCAATGAGTTTATCAAAAACTTATGTACGAAATATTATTTAATATTCACAAGTGCTTTACGGTGAAGGAAAACATCGTGAGGAAAACCTGCATACACCTGCGAAGATATTCAAGGGTGTATGTGAAGTCCCTAACAAGTACCGGGCCCGCGTTGGGACTACGCAAAATAGGCACGTATGATGTCGAGTTGCGGAAAAAATGGCCAGAAAAACAAAATAAAAAAAACAACAACAAGAAAAAACCGGCCAAGTCACTTGCCGAGGTTTCCATACCATTATCAATTTATTATAAAAAAAATACACAATATTTTCTTCGGTTACCGCGAGGAAATGAAATAAAACTATGAAAACGGATAAACTCGCGTATATTAACTAATTTTAACTTCATTCCGACGTTTCGAACACTTTACAGGGTTTGTGGTCTGCGGATGACCAAATTATTAAATTAAATTAAATTAAAGTTATTATCGTAATTATGTAGCGGTTCATAAAACACATATCCTTACTAAATTTCAATTCTGTAGCATTTATAGTTTCCGAGTAAATCGGCTGTGACAGACGGACAGACAGACATGACGAATCTATAAGGGTTCCGTTTTTGCCATTTTGGCTACAAAACCCTAAAAATGCAATCCTCGTACATTTATTACTTACTTAACCTATACGATTACAGAATAATAAATAAATAAATAAATGTCTTAGGACATCTTACACAAATCGACCTAGTCCCACAGTGAGCTCAATTAAGGCTTGTGATGTGGATACCAGGCGACGATATATTCACGGTGCCCATGAGGAAGGGGAAAAAAATCGACAGCGGATTTCTGACCAAATTTGAAGTTTAAAATGTCATATGAAGTTTTCTGGATTGAGTCTATTTTAAGAGAAAATTTGATTTTTTCCTAAAACCGTTTTAGCCCATTACGCTATGATAAACGCATTTTAGGAAACGTTTTTGTTACCATGTTGTCTTAGTCTTGTCACACTTAATTGACAGACATCAAATGAACAAAAAAATCTTTAATTACCTAGCAAATGAGAAAAAAAACGTTTAAAGTGCATTTTTTGCGATAGTTTTATTAATAAAATCCTTTTTTTGTGTATTGACGCATTCAAAACATCAAAAAAAAAACTAAAAAAAAAATTTTTTTTTTGCAGATTTTACCAAAACTCACTTAACATTTTTTGCTTCTTTTAGTCTCAAGAATATGTTGTTAAAATTTTTCCCTTTCCTCCCGGGCACCTTGTATAATAGATAGATACATAATAGATACTTAAATACATAGACGACCACGACCAAGGAACAAATATTTGTGATAAATAAATACACAAATAATGCCCTCGCCGGGATTCGAACCCGGAACCTCCAGCTTCGTAGGCAGGGTCACTACCAACTAGGCCACGGAGGTTGACAAAAAACAACCTTTTATATACAGCCTTATTTCAGTGGTAAAACGTCGTTGAGCCCACAAAAGTCGCTATGTGTTTTATTTACGACATTGAAATAGTAACCTGGTACAACGGGTAATTAATTGAATTAACTAAAATCCCGCACATAGCAATTTTTGAAGGCCCAACGCATAGTTATTCTGAGAGGCCTACGTCCAGCAGTGGACTGAGATAAGCTGATGATGTGGGTACATTACACACATGTAATGGGATTCAAGATTCAAATTCTTTAATGTACAAAAACACAAGTCAAAACAAAATTACACATTATAAACAATACAGCAAATACAACTTCATTAAATTAGTAAAAACGGAAACAAATCCTAATAATAATCTTAATCTAGACATGTCAATAGAATAAAAAAATATTCAAAAACAAAAACATCACATAAAATATACATTATTCACATTAATTAAAGGATAATAATAAACAATGATAGCGGTGTACACCTCTCTACACTCCTGAGCCGCCTACACCGGTGTTGCCCCTGGCTGTCTCTTGTGACGGCATTTACGGGGGCCCATCTAGTCGGCGGCAAGTCACCGCCTGCCTCGATAGCAAAGAGAAATCATTGTTATGGCAGGTGTCCGGACCTCTTTTCTATAGTTCCATTTCTGATCCATCCATCCTCCATCACCATAGCCCATTAGTCTTTTCCATTACTTCTCAATAGTCTCTATACGCCTGCTGGGACCGGTTTACGGATATCTATTTGATGAGCCCGTGAATGGGTTGCAGCAGGTGTACAACACAGCAAATTTCTCCAAAGGGCCTCTACGTGTTGGATCTGTATCCCCGCGCAAGCCTATAAAAAAACCGGGATTTGTAAGCCCATGATCCCCAAGGAGATACAAACAATAATAATAATCTAGACATGTCAATGATCGTTATAAAATTCCTTAACACTGTAGTATGCTTTCTTTAATAAAAACGTGTTAACGAGATTGACATATTGCTCATAGCAAGGCACCCGTTTAACCTCCGAACTCAGTGGGTAACAGTAAATAAAACAAATACTACTGACAAATACGACTATTCAAATGCAGACGTGGATTAGAGTTGACTTTCAGTTACAGTCACAGAGACAGACAAACAGAAAGCGCAAACAATTAGTTGATGCATAGTCAAGTGGCTGCACTAAATGTGTTTCGTAGAGGCAAATGCAATTATACAGTCTGTTACCAGCATGCGGGCGTTTATGGATAAAAAAAAGTCATGAGACAATGTTACTCAAATTGACCAAGTCCCACGGTAAGCTCAATTAAGGCACTGGTCTCACCGCGAGCTACTAAGCTATGAACTTATCGGCTATAAACATGAACAAAAGATACGCACTCCCGTGTAAATAAAAGAGACAAAGCGATATTCGCCTGACGCCTGGCGCCGCGGTTCTTTTTGTTTGTGTTTATAGCTCATAGTTAATAGCTTAGTAGCTCGCGGTGAGACCAGTGGCTAAAGTCCTGGCCACGACATTAGTCTAAAGGCCCGGCCACGACATTGGTCTAAAAGTCCCGGCCACGACATTGGTCTAAGGCGACCAGCGGCGAGCGAATCCATGAGTTGGAGCGGGATGCCGATATGGGGTACTCCCTCTCGCACGTATGGTTTTCCGCTAAGCCGATCGCCTTCGACCAATGTCGTGGCCGCGGCTTAAGGCTTGTGTTGTGGGTACTAATGGTACCGCTACTATTCGTTTTTTTTAACGTGGTCGTAGATTATACAATAAATCATGTAATTAATGCAATAATCATATAAATTACCATTCAGAACAGTCAGCAAGTATTATTATCTTATTCCTCAGTGATTCTAATTTGTTACGTAAAATACGGTCGGAGCTCGGCAGCCATTAATAGCCACAAGCTATTAGGGTAAAATCACCATTATCGGTCCGATGCAGACCCTAGCCGATAGGAATTGGCTATCGGAATAAATTGACGTACATAGGACATTTACCTTGATTGAGTAGTTAGGGAGATTCATTGAGATTGAGGTTTTATTTCCGGTTGTTTTATTTATGTTTCTTCCCGTGTAGCAATGCTTAACACTTACGTTGTTGGTTTTATTAAATTGATTTAATTTAAATACAAAAAACAATCTTAATAATTATATATACCTACATATATGTATATATCTATAGTAATCAATATCAATTTGAAATGTAGCAGGTTGAATCAATGGTTGACAGAAAAAAAAGAACGTATTTAAATATAAAATTTGATTCTATTACTATAATATACTCCCGACACTCTCTCGGCCTTACGATCCAAACACCCCCCGGCTCCTGCAACCCCGTACCAGTTAGACCCACCCACAGCTGACCGGGCCTTCCTCCGAATCGAAGCGAAGGACGTCATTGACGCTATAAATTCTTTCAAAACCGGTTCGGCGGCTGGCCTGGATGGGATCTCACCCCAACATTTGAAGGATCTAATCTCTCATTGTTCGGGCGACGCAGGTGAACAGCTCGTCTGTTCCCTTACTAAATTAATAAATTTCATGTTTTCAGGCAAAATCAACTCACAAATTGTCCCACTTTTCTTTGGCGCTAACCTGATTCCTCTTTCAAAAAAGGACGGAGGGGTGAGGCCTATTGCTGTTGGGTCAACTCTACGTCGTTTGGCATCCAAAATTGCGGTTAGACACATTAAGTCAAAATTACAGTCTATTTTCGAACCAGTTCAGTTAGGTTTTGGCACGAAAGGTGGGTGCGAAGCAGCCGTCCATGCTTTACGCACCTATCTTTCACACGATGATTGTGAAATTGTAGTCAAAATTGATGTAAAAAACGCCTTTAATTCGGTAAACAGGGACACTTTGCTGACAGAAGTAAAGGAACAAATTCCCGAACTCTATAATTACCTTTATCTCTGCTATGCAGATCCTTCTAAATTACTATACAAGTCCCACCAATTATCATCTGAGGTGGGATGTCAGCAAGGTGACCCCCTTGGGCCAGCAATTTTCAGTTTAGCCATAAATCACATAATACAAAAAATGAAATCTAAATTTAATGTCTGGTATTTAGACGATGGGACCTTAGGAGGTGACGTGGATACCGTACTGTCCGATTTGTCTCTTATCAAAACTAACTTTGAAAATATTGGTTTAGAACTAAATTATAGTAAATGCGAACTCTTTATTCAAAAGACTTCCTATAGTTTGACTGTTTTAAAATCCAAATTCGATTGTCTGTCTCCTGGTATAAAAATAGTAGACAAATATTCACTTTGCCTCCTGGGTTCTCCTATTTTTGAAGAACCCTTTCCCGATTATATTTCTAACTCTATTTCTAAATTCCAAAATCACGCAAATCGTCTACTCGAAATTAGCCCTCATTATGCTCTTGCGATTCTTAAGTTTTGTCTTTTTGTCCCTAAATTGACATACGTGCTCCGTTGCTGTCCGTTCTGGAAAAATATTAATTTATTAACACCTTTAGACGACTTAATCAAAATAACCATAGAAAAAATTCTAAATATTCAGCTAACGGAGCGTTCCTGGTCCCAAGCATCCCTCCCTATTCGGTATGGGGGTTTAGGGATACGAAAAATTTCATGTGTGGCTCCTCCTGCATTTTTGGCGTCCGTCCACAGCACGTCTGATCTCACAGGAAAGATCCTAAGGGCTCTGCCTATTAACTGTGAGACTGCGGGCTTGGAGGACGCCAAAAATGCATTCAAAATTGCTTGCCCTTCTAAAAAATTTCCCGACAACCTAAAATCACAAAGGAGCTGGGACAATGTATTTTGTGATCTAACATACAATTCTCTTCTAAACAGCTCTGCAGGTCCGGATCGTGCGAGACTTTTGGCGGTCGGAACCCGGGAGGCTGGTTACTGGCTGCATGCCCATCCTTCGGCTGGTACTGGTACTTTCCTGGATCCGGCCTCTCTTAGGCTCGGCCTGAGACTCGGGGCCGCGGTATGTACCCCTCACTTATGCTGTTGTGGCACAGACGTGGACCGACTGGGACACCACGGACTAAGTTGTCAAAAAAGCGCAGGCCGTATATCCAGACATGCGACGCTTAACGACATAATCCGCAGGTCTCTTGCCACGATCAACGTACCTGCTCTTCTTGAGCCTACGGGTATTATTAGAGATGATGGCAAGAGACCTGACCTGACTGTGTCTTTGGTTCCTTGGAGCTTGGGACGGATGTTGGTATGGGATGCTACTTGCGTAGACACCCTGGCACCGTCCCATCTTCAACGAACTACGTTTAAGGCAGCCGCTGCGGCTGAAAATGCCGAATTTTTAAAACGTAATAAATATACGTATAAGGGCCTCGGCAAAGAGTACGATTTTGTACCGTTTGGCGTAGAAACTTAAGGTTCTTGGGGCCCCAGCGCACGCAAATTGTTTGCTGAGATCGCGAAACGTCTGGTTGATGTAACTAAAGACCGAAGAGCTGGCGACTTCCTCGCACAACGCATCAGTATTGCGATACAGCGAGGAAATGCCGCCAGCATCCTCGGTACAATGCCACAAGGGCCAATCTTAGATATAGGTTAGGTTAAGTAGATTAGTTAGATGTAATCTATGTACATAAATTGTAGTTTTATTACTATAATATAACTACACACTGTTTTAGGATTACATGTTTAATTTGCATCCAACCCTAGTCATCAGTATAATTAGGATAAAATTTTGTAGAATAATGATCATATTATACTAATTAATATAAACAAATAATATGTAGGTATAGGTAGATAATTGGTAATTAAACATAAATTGTGACTTTTGTGGAATTTTAATAAAGGATAAAATGTAGATGTGTATTTATTTTTTCTGTCAACCATACTTTGCCACCAATACAAATTGCTGCAATTTTAAAAACAGAGTTATATGCAAAGAAAGAAATGCAGATATTTGCCACACACTGTTACTCACAGTGCGGTGCGTTTCGAAATTTGCAGTAATAACTTGGCAATGTTAATTCAGCTTAATATTTGTAATATATGTCCTTTTGTCTTCACTGTACCTAGAGCTGACATAACATTATACAGCGCCTATTCAGTTGCAGAATAAAAATGTAAATAGCAAATGTACGGTGCCGCAAATGCTCCCTTATGAATTATTTAAACCGCGAGAGCTTATTAGGATGGGACACTTCAATACCCTTACCTCGGTATAGGTAATATTCGTAATACCTGAGACCTCTCTTCGAAGAGTTGCCTCTCTCTCGCGCTCGTGAATTCGTACGTAAGTATAACAGAGAGGCAACACTTCGTTCGTGGTTCGCGGCCTCAGGCGCAAAATTTGTTAATCGATTATTGTTGTATCTACGTACTAATTCGACCGCTGTCAGAGAATTGATTGTAACAATGAACAATAAAAAAAAAAACAATATAATAAGGTAGTAATTAATTATTAAAGTATATTGTTTTTCAAAAGGAGGCAACCCTATTACTACAGAAAAGGTACGAGTTATGCGATAGAAAGAGCGCGCACTTCTACGTGACATTTAGCGTTGCGCAGTTGGAATTTAAACTTAATAGAATCAAACTTTCAAAAAAATTCAAAACTTATTTATTGCCAAAAAAAAAACACATTGATATAGTTACAAGAGGAGTAAAAAAAATTGCTTAAACACTATGAAACATTAAACTAACTTATTAACTAATATAGGGAGTAAATATGTAGGCAATGGGTGCCAACCTCAGCATGTGCTGAACTGGTGTCCAGCGCTGGTTTTCTGTTTGGCCCCTTTTACAGGTCGGACAAATGAATACCTGGAGAAGTACAACTGTGCTTATTATGGAATTATATAAATAAATAAATAAAGTATAATATTGTTGAGCATTTTTAGTGTAATGAGTGTGAAAGAGGTGAAGAAGTGTGATAAAGAAGTGTGATAAAGGTGATAAAAAAGGTGAAGGTGATGATGAGGATGAGGGTGTGTATTATTTGGCTTTTTTATATTAATTTTAATTATAATTAAGTTTCTGTTTATGTTTCCATGGTTTTAGTCTTAAGTTTGCCTCAGAGTTTGAGTTTGCGCTTGATGTTTCAACAGGTGTTTCCTAACAAGAGTTTTAAATTTGGATCCAATCATAGGCTCCTGCAAGGGCGGGGGGAGATCGTTCCATATCTTTGCTGAGGCAAACTTAAAACAGCCCTTAAATAACGCGGTTCTGTGAGGAGGTAGTAGCAAATGGTATCTCCTAGTGCTTCTGATTGGTTTTGAGCGTTTATCTTTAACCCATCTGAGGTCGCTATACAGATATCTAGGTCTTTCGAACTCAATAACTTTGCGTATAGTTGAAGCTAAGTGCAGGCGTCGTCTGTTATCCATATTCAAAATTCCTTTAATATTCAAATACGGCGTAATATGCGCTCGTTTTGGAATATTGTAACAGAAGCGCATGCATGCATTTTGTACCCAAGAATCGTAGCAAGAGTCGTTATTTCTTTAAACGGGTTTTTGGACATGATTTTCTATACTTATATTGATTGTTGTAATACAAAGTATACTAGTAGAATATTCTAGATCTACCTATTTAAGAGTGATAGTTTAAAATTCAAAAAAATAATACATTTGATAACGTTTACAGTCATAGAAAAATCATCGAAAACCCATAGTACAGGAGAATCGTTTCTTTGTGATGTCTTCCGATATCTATTGATGGAATTATTAATGTATGACGTCGGTAACAAAGTGGTGAGTCGTATTTTGAAATTCGTGTTTGGGGCTTACGTATAAATTATACGTGTTTCTTTTTTTTTTCAGATAAGGAAAACATCGCAAACTTGCAGGGTGCGGTACCATTGACGCCGAGCGGAGCGGAGCGGAGCTGTGGGAGCTCGGCCAATGAGACCGCATCACAGTGTTTCGAATTTTGAATTTGAAGAATGTAATTGGTCAATTTTGCACAGTTCCGCTCCGCGTCAGTGGAGCCGCACCCTAAGAGACCTGTAACAGTTCCAAATGCCATGTTCTCATGTTTTTTTTACCAAGAGGTAGGACACAAATTAAAAAGGTCAGCAAATTGAAGTAGAAATTGAGTAGTACAAGTCGTACATCAACCTAACTATAGTCCAAACGCTCCTAACAATAGTCCTCGAATATCTTCAATTAGGTATATTTATATTAATAGTGTTATTCATAGGCAAATACTCCTCATTAATAACTTAAAAAAACTTGGACAAAGACATAAAGAAGATTAGGACTAACTACTACTAACTAATTCAGCCTATGACAGTTCACTGCTGGACGTAGGCCTCTCCTATTAACTATGAGTATAGATGCATTAGGAGGCAAATGCACATAATCGCCACGCTGGGCAAGCGGATTGGCGATCGCAGTAATGTGTCTACTATGATGACGCTGCTGCCCATCTGCAATCTTTTATCTAATAATGGTCAGTGACACTGACACAGCAATCCCTTAGTCGACTCTTACGACACCCGCAGGAGGAGTTGGGGTGGTGGCAAATATATTCTTACTGCCGTCACCACACGGCAAGATTAGGACTGCTTATTAGGAATTGAAATTGTGGACCATTGTTGCGCGTTTTTTAGTACAGATAGCCCTCCGAAGTTTTGGACCTGACGTATAATGACCCACTTCTCGCAATAGAGCCTAAAAAAGGCACCATCTGTACTAAAAATTGTATTTGTAACTTTCTTAAGATGGGTTTACACCAAATAAGGGAATGCTTATTCTATCCCCACTCTACGAAATCAACGAATTTCGTCAGATCACGTTTTAAGGTGCATTCAGACCAAACGAGCATTCGCTATTCTATCCCCCACTCTACGAAATCAACAAATCACGTTTTGTGTAACGATCGAATTTCGTAGAGTGGGGGTTAGAATCACGATAGAATAGCGAATGCTCGTTTGGTATGAATGGACCTTTATAGTTGGGTGGATTTACAGTATCTCATTGTTTAAAGTATCCCAGTAGGACCTATACCTATCAAACTATCCAGTTAGGTAGGTCGAACTTCGAGAAAAAGGTCAATCGTCGAATCCGACTCGGTTGGGCAGCGTTCGGGAAGCTACGCTACGACACATAATTTTCGTCCAATATTCCGCAGTGTTTGAAGACGAAATTCTTTGATCAGTGTGTGTTGCCAGTGATGACATACGGTACTGAAACTTCGCTTACAATGGGCCTCATAAGAAGGCTCAAAGTCACCCAAAGGGATTGCGAGGGATGGAGAGGGCTGTGTTGGGAGTCTATCTGCGGGATCGGATTAGAAATGAGACCATCCGCAGCAGAACCAAAGTAACCGATATAGCTCTCCGAATCGCTAAACTGAAGTGGCAGTGGGTGGGGCACATTGCGCGTAGAACCGATGGCCGATGGGGCGGGAAGGTTCTCGAGTGGTGGCCACGTACCGGAATGCGCAGAGTGGCCCCTCACAAGGTGAACTATTGACTTGGTGAAGGTCGCAGGAGTCTGCTGGATGCGGGTGGCACAGGACCGGTCATTGTGGCAATCTTTTGGGGAGGCCTATGTTCAGCAGTGGACGTCTTTCGGCTGATATGATGATGATGTGGACCTATAAATTAGGTAGTTTCTTTGTCTATGTATAAAGCCGCCATATTGTTAATTCAGGTCCCAAATAACGCTCCCGGCTAGTGATGTAGTAATTTTGCATTCTCTCTGAATTTTCCTCTACAGAATGTAGTTTATAATTAGGTATTTGCTTTGCAGTACTATCTGTAATGGACATTATTGAAATGTGAGGTAAGCTTTAGAGGTACAATAATACTATACTTATACATGTAGTTGTAGTGTATCAAAGTAGCGATTAGCACGTTGCTTTTAAGCCTACTAAGTACAAAAAAAATCAAACAATATTTATTGGTATCTAAAATTTAGGTTACAACTTGTTAATGGCCAAAACCTCCAGGTAAGTATAAAAATACTTGTGTTAGAAGGCTTCGCTACTTCCATTCGGAACATCTTACTAGTGCTATTTTAGATACATACATTACTATGTTATTTACTAGAGCTAGATTCATTAATACTCTAGGTGAGAAAGTTCTTAAATCTATGCTTATATTTAAGGTTAGTGTGTGTGTATGTGTGTGCCTACTAAGTACCTACTGATTCTAATTTTAAATATTGATTCTGTAGCACTAGTTTACAAGACTGTTAGTTTAACTGTCTTCTGACATGAAATATTTGTTTCATACACCTTTTTATTTACTTTAATTGACATTTGGAGATTCTTTGCACCTCCAAATCATTATTATTATTATTTATTAACTGACATTGGGGACACTTTACATCTCCAAAATTATGTATTATTGACATTAGAGAGTAAAAATCTCTAGTTTAATTTAATATTTGAGTTTATTTTACTGTGATGTCATGTTTAAATAGATATTGGCTGTTGTCTTTTATATAAGAATAGTTGCTTTGTGATTGTCACTAAATTGTAAAATTTCTATTTAATTATTATTGTTAAAATCATGACGATTAGAGACATATTGTGAACTTGTACAATAATAATTATTTTTGTTTAATATTATGATCCTTTATTTATTTCTCTCTTTTATAAAAATGTCTATAATAATCTTTTTATTTTATGTAATACATTCTTTAATGCATGTTATTTTAATAAGACGTATTATTATACTGTATTGAAAAAATAAGTCCACCTGAGTTTCTTACTGGTTTTAGTGGAGTTTCGTAATAATTTCTTGAAATTTGATTTCGTCGCTTTAAGGTGAATATTTACAAAGGATTTAATAGTTAGTTACCGGTGTCAAATAGGTAATTTTCAGGAAATGATTAAATGATTAATTATTCAATCAACTTTAGACTCATGTCCATATTATTACGAACAATGACGCACATTTTTCCGATCTCTGATGATGATAGAGTCCCAGTTGGACAGTTTCAGATTTAATAAATATAAAAAAATGCCTACATAATTTTCCAATTGTAGTAAGGTCAAATAAAAAACATTTACTACATTCTAAAACAAACTTTCGGTAATCATACCTACTTTTGCTGCCAACCGTACTTGGGCATTTTCACTTATAAAAAAAACTCAGTTTACCAGTCAGGTTCATAACGACAGTTGAGTACGATATCTTTAGGAATTCAAACTTGATAGGCGTTTTTATATTATAAAATCGCTTATAGTTTATAAAATGGACACCCAAACCGAGTTATAATTGAAATTTTGTTCTTAAGCGTCGTTACAAACCTGACATTTTTTTTATTTCACGCTAATAACCTAATTAACTCCCTTTAAATAAAAGACGAAAGTCTACAATATGTGTTACCAGTGATGACTTACGGTGCCAAAACGTGGTCACCATATGCCTCATCTCTAAACTCGAAGTCGCTCAAAGAGCTATAGAGAGGGCTATGCTCGGAGTTTCTCTGCGTGATCGAATCAGAAATGAGGAGCTCCGTAGGCGAACTAAAGTTACTGACATAGCCGTCCGGATTAGTAAGCTGAAGTGGCAATGGGCAGGCCACATTGCACGCAGAGCAGATGGTCGATGGGGTCGAAAAGTCGAGTGGAGACCACGGCTAGGCAAACGCAGCGTAGGACGTCCACCCACAAGATGGACAGACGACCTTATGAAACTCGCCGGGACACGCTGGATGCACGTCGCATCTAACCGGCACATGTGGAGGTCCAGAGGCCTATGTTCAGCAGAGGACGTCTTACGGCTGAGATGATGATAAATAAAAAAGCTCACTTAATGTTTAAAGAGGCTACATTAGATATCGCTACACAACGAAAGTGACTGACATAGCCCGAAGAATCGCCAGGTTGAAGTGGCAGTGGGCTGGCCATATTGCCCGGAGGACCGATGACCGGTGGGGTCGGCGTGTTCTCGAGTAGCGACCACGCACAGCGTGGGAAGGCCCCCCACAAGATGGAGCGAATACCTGGTAAAGGTTGCGGGTGTCCAATGGATGCGGACAGCTCACGACCCATCTTTTTGGAACTCTTTGGGGGAGTCCTATGTCCACCAGTGGACGTCAATTGGCTGATGATGATGATGATGATTAGATATCGCATACAGGAAACATCTGCAACGCAATCACGGCATATTAAATACGTTTCGTATCGTACAGTGCATACATACCTGCATGTGCATGTGCATATTCACTTTTCACTCTGACCCGGCGCGGAATATATTCATCGTGGATTTGATGGTGAAGTGGGTTTGAATGACAGTATGCTCCAATTAGGGTTTTCGATAGTTTTTCTGCCACCAGACGGCATAGGCGTGAGGTCCAAACAGGTATTATTTATGTATTTATTTGTATTCATTTACTACAAATATTTATTCCTTAGTCGTGGCTACCTATTTATGTATCTATCTACTATATACATCGTCGCATGATACCCATATCCCAAGCCTTAAGTGAGCTTACCGTGGTACTAGGTCATTTGTTTGAGATGTCTCAAAATATATATTTATACTAGCGACCCGCCCCGGCTTCGCACGGGTACTATACCTACACAAAAACCTTCCTCTTTAATTTCTCTACCTATTAAAAAAAATCTCATCAAAATCCGTAGTTTTAAAGATTTAAGCGTACAAAGGGACATAGAGACAGAAAAATTGACTTTATTTTATACTATGTAGTGATTTACGATTTTTGCTAAGAAGAGACTTAAAATCCAAGGTAGAGCAACATACCTTACAGCACAGTGTGAAAGCTATCACCTGAACACCGAAGGTTGAGCGCTGTAGAGATACATAAATATAATATAATATAGTTATACAAGACTCGGTAACTGCTGGTTCAAATCTGGGAGCCTGCTCACTAATTGTACAGTCGACATCAGTATATCGAAACGACCAGAATGCTCACAAATATCTGACCAAGCCTGTATTGACAAAGTCAAAGTCAAATTATTCTTTATTCAAGTAAGCTTATTAATAAGCATTTTCTTATCTGAAACAATAACAAGAAAAAAAATAACTTGAGTGTGAAGCTCTACATTGCGCGTCGAATTATTTTGTACGGATAATTTTGTTGCTTTAATTTGAAGTAAAAGTTATCTAAATGTTCTTATTATGTCCTAAAATAACCTCCGTTAAGAGCTTCGCCCATATAAAGGTGCATTCAGACCAAAAGAGCTTTCGCTGTTCTATCCCCCGCTCTACGAAATCAACCAATCACGTTTTGTGTAATGTTCGAATTTCGTAGAGTGGGGATAGAATAGCGAATGTTCGTCTGGTCTGATTGCACCTTTAGACTTATGTGTTATGGAATTATAACTAACGTGAGACTCAAACATATTAAAATATTATCGAACCGGGTTACTCACGTATTTAAGTCGAAGACGTCTTTAAGTGCTTCGGACGAGGACCCTCTTAATGGGTCGAAACATGTCGAGCAATCTTCGACTTAAATACGTGAGTAACCCGGTTCGATAGTATTTTAATTATGTTTTATGATTATTTTTTTGTGGGACAATTTTTTTTTTGTTTTGAAGTAGTAACTGCTAACAGCTGGAGTAGCCGAGTGTACAATAACTAGAGATGTAGTCGAATAGTCAGAACATTTATAAATCTAATGATTTGTTAGATATGTACGATGTAAAGATGTAATTTTTTTTGGTATATGACATCTAATATTTAGTTTTAGGCTCTTAGTGCAGAGTCTCAAGTAAAACACTTATCGTAAAACATAGGCTTGCTGTCAAGCCTTCAAAAATTCAAGTAACTGGCCGCTTTACCTTTACGACGTCATAAATAAGTAGACGCACTGTTAATACAAAGTGCTTTTAGCCCAAGTCACCTGCGCTGGCGATCTAGAACAAACACAGACGTTAAATAAACTCAGTGGTTTCAATATATAATAAAGAATAAATAAGTAATAAATATTTTTTGGACATCTTTACACAAATCGACCTAGTTCCACGATATGCTCAATAAGGGCTTGTGATGTGGGTACCAGGCGACGATATATATAATAGATAGATACATAATGGATACTTAAATACATAGACAGCCATGACCAAGGAACAAATATTTGTGATAAATAAATACACAAATAATGCCCTCGCCGGGATTCGAACCGGGAACCTCCAGCTTCGTAGGCAGGGTCACTACCAACTAGGCTACGGAGGCTGACAACGGAATTAAATGATTAAACTCGCGTGTATAATCAGTAAGTAAATAAGTCAGCCTCCGTAGCCTAGTTGGTAGTGCCTGCGAAGCTGGAGGTTCCGGGCTCCAATCCTGGCGAGGGCATTATTTGTGTATTTATTTATCACAAATATTTGTTCCTTGGTCATGGCTGTCTATGTATTTATTAAATATCTATACCTATCTATCTATTATAACGCTCGGTAACCACATCACAAGCCTTAATTGAGCTTACCGTGTGAATAGGTCGATTTGTGTTAGATGTCCCAAGATATTTATTTATTGATATACTAGCGACCCGCCCCGGCTTCGCACGGGTACTATACCTACATATAAACCTTCCTCTTGAATTACTCTACCCATAAAATCTCATTAAAATCCGTTGCGTAGCTTGAAAGATTTAAGCGTACAAAGGGACGTAGGGACAGAAAAAGTGACTTTATTTTATACTACTCGTATGTAGTGATGAGAAATACCCAAAAGTGTAGTCTTGTTTGAACTGTTATTTATTAGCTGTTGCTATCTAGAGCAAAGGTATTACGGCCCGGCGGCAGGTGTTTAAGAGATAAAATGAGACAAATGTCTCCGAAGAATTCGCCGAAAGAAATTATCGTTTCATGCTTTCTTGGATTTTTTGTAACTTTTTAACTCTGACAGTTTTACACAAGTTGAGAACATTTTGGGACAAAGATTGGTGTTTTCAAAGAAATTTTCATTTTAGGTATTGTTTTTTTTTATGTGACGAAGCTAGACAACTGAGCTCTCAGCCCACCTGATGGAAAGCAGGAACTAAGGAGCATGGACATAGTGATAAAAAAATCGCGTATGCTCTGATTACCCTGAGGACTTCGATGGATTGCCTCTATCTATGCCAGTAATTACACCGGCTATCTTACCGAAACACAGCAGTGCAAACACTGCTATTTAGCGGCGGGTTAACGGGTAAGACGGTGGTAGCTATCCGGGCGGACCCTGCATGAGGACGTAACATCAACGAATTGTGAAAGGACTTTCACAATTCGTTTTGGACTTTCATCCGGTTCGAAGGACCAACGTACCTGTAAGCGTTTGAAGCTCAAATGGTGTACTCAACCCTGTCTGAAAGGCTGGAAGTCTCCGGTTTGAATCCCGGTGAAGGCGTCATAATATATGTATTATTCACAAGATATTTATTATGGCCATCTATCTTGGTTACTTTCTAATCCGCTGACTCTAAGCTGCTAAGTATTGTTTGTCCCTTTTGGTCTTATTAATGTGCCTTTAAGAGTGAAAGGGACAAACAATTAATACTTAGCGATTTGTTATGCTAGGATACGTTTATGAATTAGGGGGTATGTATTTAAGAATATAATGTATTATATATATTACATTAATAATAATTTATTTATTTAGCTATTAAGGACATCAACAGCAATTACAAAATACACTTAATCTCATATCACTAGCTTTAGCCTCGCTGCATAATCTACTAATCATTGTCTGTCTTTATCCGTCTTATAGGAATATTGATAAGACGAAAAGGAATAAACGAATACTAATTGGCTTGGTGGGTTAGGTTAGCTAGGAAAAAGAGCGTTAGTCGCTTACCGTAGAACTAGGTCATTTTGTGTAAAAGAAATCCCATGATATTTAATATTTACAGATTTTTTTAGATTTATGTATTTCGCCGTGTAGTGACGGCAGTAAGAATACATATGTCACCACCCCAACTCCTCCTGCGGGTGTCGTAAGAGTCGACTAAGGGATTGAAGCGTCACTGACCATTCTTTGACAGAAGATTGATGATGAGAGAAGGGTCCTCATATTACTGCAATTGCGTATCTGCTTACCCAGCGTGGCGATTGTGGGCATGTCTCTCCTGATGCGTGGATACGCATAGTTAATAGGAGAGGCCTACGTCCAGCAGTGGACTGAAATAGGCTAACGATATGTTTACAGCACTTTCTACAGAACCTAAACTTTCAACACTAAAAATTCAGTTTTATCGTCTATTCTTTACTGATACTATATAGCTACTCGTAAGTTTAATATTTGAAGGAGCTTTATAAAGCCCGGAGAATTTTAAACTTCGGCAATGTTGGCACAGTATCTGCATACTTCGCCAAGTTACTGTTATTCGGAGCTTCCTTATTTACCCACTTATATAACCAGTTTATTTTGCAAACCTTCGATATATAACTTACAAAAGTAGGGCATAATTACTGGGGCCCATTTCTCGAAAGCTTGTTACTTGTAATACAAGCGGAAGTCCTTATCTAATTAATAGTGTCAAAAAGAGCCTTCCACTTGTATTAAATACAAAACAGAAACGACGACCCTGTAACACTGACTTTTGGTTTTATTTTATAACCAGGGTTCGGATATCTCGTAGCACGGTAAGACGTTAGAGAACCATGGAGTCGATTTTAACATAAGCGTGCGCAAAGTTCGTTTTTACGCACTAGATATGAAACATAATATTTTTAACAAGACTAATTTGATATTAAATTGAATGACGATTACTTTGCTAAGGATCGCGCAAAGTGGAGGAAATATAGCAGAAAAGCGGACCCTGGCAAAGGCCGGGATAACGCTACGTAGAAGAAGACGTGCTGATGGATTCTTGTTAAAAGGCACCGAAGCAGAAAAATCTGCTTTCGGTCATTGGTTAAGGTCTACGAACAAATAAAACATGGAAGCCGCACGCCATATTAAATTGCCTTTCATAAACGGTCATGAATTTTAGTTTAAAAGTGTCACCCCCTGTTCAATGCTTCACGGCAATGAATTTGAATGTCTACCTATAAAAATTTAAACTGCCATTTAAAAATAGGTGTGATTGGTCCATCAAAGTTTTGATTGGCGATTTTCAATAAACATTTGTCAAAGATGTTGCGCCGAAATAAGCGCGGTGTCACGAAAAGCTCTATGTCCTGCCCATCTTGGCTCAATTGAACAATTGGTTTTGGGGGCATTTTTGAGCTGGCGTTAGACGTCCAAGTTATATATGGTCGCAGGTTAAGGTAATCAACTATTAAAACGCGGCGTGGGAAGGTCTCCCACAAGATGGACTGATGACCTGGTGAAGGTCTCTGTAGCATTCTTTGAGGCTTATGTTCAGAAGAGACCATCTTCCGGCTGATAATGACTCAAAATAATCTTCTTAAATTGATAACCCGTGTGGTGAAGGGACTAAGAATACATTTGTCAGCACTCCATCTCCTCCTGCGGGTGTCATAAGAGCCGATTAAGGGATAAAGTGTCACTGATTCTTCATAGAAGCGTCATCGTTACTGCGATCGCCAATGCGCTTGTCCAGCGGTAAAAATACATTTATAGTGCGATGACGCGCACACAGATGATTGGTGAACAGATGATTGACATTCCTTATACACATACCTCATAGCTGATGGTAGGCCATCCACATGTTAACACAGCTGATGGAAAATTACTTTCTTTGTTCTTGTATAGTATATAAGCAGGATTTTTATTGAATAAATGATCAGTATTTCCTCGACTCTGGAGTTATCATTATAACCCGAACGCGTCACACTTTACATTTGTCGCCACCCCAACTCCTCCTTCGGGTGTCGTAAAAGTCGAGTAAGCGATTGAAGTGTCACTGGCCGTTATTTAATTTGATTAATGATGGGCCGCAGCGTCATCATAGTGAACACATTACTGCGATCGCCAAGCCACTTGCTCAGCGTGGCAATTATGGGCATTTACCTCCGGCGTCTATCCTCCTCCTCGCGTCGGTTTCCTCATTACTGAGGGTCGTGATTTCCCTGGATGGAAACCAGTTTTTCTCTGGTTAGTCTCCTCCATCTGTCTCTATCTTTGGCTTCATGGAGGGCATCATGGAGCTTGGAATTTAAAGTTGAACGGACTTGGTCAGACCACCTGATAGGGCTACGACCTCTCGGCCTTCTTCCATCGACTTTCCCAAGAACCATCAGTTGCTCGAGGTTATGTCCAGATTTGCGGGCAATGTGGCCAAAGAATTCCAGGATCCTTCGCAGGCAGGTGGTGGAAAGTCTTTCCTTTATACCCAGTTCTTTGAGAATAGATTTATTTGTTCGAAATGCAGTCCATGGAATTTGAAGCAGCTTGC
Source organism: Thaumatotibia leucotreta (assembly GCA_025490895.1). Lineage (NCBI taxonomy): Eukaryota > Metazoa > Arthropoda > Insecta > Lepidoptera > Tortricidae > Thaumatotibia > Thaumatotibia leucotreta. Next base: position 95,040 of record JALPQI010002576.1, read on the forward strand.
GCCAGCACCACATTTCGAAGGCGTCAATGCGATTACGGTCTGCCTTCCTTAATGTCCAAGTTTCTGCACCGTAACCGAAGATTGAAAACACTAGAGAGAAGACCAGTCTTTTCTTCGTCTTTCGAGATATGTTACGGTCTTTCCATATTCTCTCTAGCTGCGCCATTGCATTTTTGGCCATGCCTATACGTCTCCTGATTTCCTTCTCACAGGACCCGGTGTTGCTGATAAAAGTGCCGAGGTAGAGAAAATCGTCCACTCGCTCTAGGGATAGAGCACCTGAAATTTTGAGTGAGTTGCTGCGGTCCACCACCATGATTTTAGTTTTGGAGTGGTTGATTTTGAGGCCTAATTCTAAGCTAATCCGCTCCATTCTAGTGAGGAGAGACACCATTTCAGCTTCGTTAGCAGCTATGAGTGTTGTATCGTCTGCATAGCGTAGGTTCGTAATTTTGGTGCCACCTACGGTGACTCCACCCTCCCAATTTTCAAAAGTTCGCCTGATGATGTACTCCCCATAAACATTGAAAAGTATGGGAGACAGAATACAGCCCTGCCTTACTCCTTTCCCAAACTTGAAGGGCTCAGAAGTCGTCCTTTCAACCTTCACAACGCCCTGGTTGTTTTGATAGAGCGATTGGATCAGCAAGATCAGGTGCTTAGGGACTCCAAGCTCTTCCAGAACCTTCCACAGGGCCGACCAGATGACACAGTCAAATGCTTTGCTGTAATCGATGAAGCACAGGATGATGGGAGAATTAAATTCATAGGACTTCTCGATCAGATGACGGATGTTTAGAATTTGTTCGCGAGTCCCCTTGCCTTTGACAAAACCAGCCTGCTCCTGTGAAATCTGCCAGTCCAAGAAGTAGCGAATTCTATTGTTGATTATGTGGAGTAGAATTTTACTGGCGTGCGAGATGAGTGCTAAGGTTCTATAATTGTCACACTTAGACGTAGATCCTTTTTTATGCAGTGGAAGGATGACTGATTTTGCCCAGTCGTCGGGCCATTTTCCTGTACGCCAGATATTGTTACATATCGCATGCATCACGCTTGCTCCTGGCATCCCCATTGCCTTGATTATCTCGGCTGTTAGTTGGTCAGGCCCGGGCGCTTTCCGGTCTTTAAGAGCATTAATCGCAGATGTGACCTCCGACAGTAGTAAAGGAGTTTCGAGCTCTACAGAGTTCAATGCTGTTGAATCTTCCAACGTGGAGTGACTGAGAGGATCTCTGTAAAGGTTCTCACAATATTTGCGCCATCGACCTGCTATAGCGTCTAGATCTTGAAGCCGGGTTCCATTATCATCCTCAATTACCCAAGTTTTGGGTTTGAACTGCTTCGAAAGTAGTTTGACCTTTTTGTACAGGTCCGAGCTTTGTACCTTCAAAGAATGATCTTCGATTTCCTGGCAGATGTTCTCTATAAACACGTTTTTATCAAGACGGCATGACCGTTGTATTGTTCTGCTTAGCTCCAAGTATCTATCACGATCCTCCTGGTTAACCAAACCTGCTGATTTCAGTTCTTTCCTTTTTTGGATGCCCGTCCAAGTTTCAGTAGAGAGCCACGACTGTCTACGCAAGATTGGCGCGCGTTGGCCGATAATCATGTCCATCGTCTTCCATGTCAGATCTTTAAGGTGCTCCCACTGTTCGTTTGGACTTGCGTTAGCAGGCGGGGGATTTTGAGTAATGGCCTCGTTCAAACCTTCACGGAACGCAGGCTTTTCTTGCGGACCCAGAGTGCGCGGTCGTACAGTGGGTCTTTTCTTCAGAGACTTCAGCCGGAGAGCAAACCTTGCCACAAGAAGACAGTGATCGGAACCACAATCCGCCCCAGGAAACGTTTTCACATTGCAAATCGAACTTCTCCAACGAGTATTTATCATAATGTAATCGATTTGGTTGCGATACCGGTCACCCGGGGATTTCCATGTATATAGGCGTCTTGGATGGTGCTGAAAGCAGGTGTTCAATATGGTCATGTTTCTACCTATGCAGTACTCCAGTAGCCTTTCACCTCTTTCGTTCCTATCACCCAATCCAAATTTTCCGACTGTCGCTCGTATGTGATCATCCTGAAGTGTGTTACCCACTTTCGCGTTCCAGTATCCAATCATAAGAGTTATCTCGCGATTGGGAATTTTAGATACCGTAGCTTCCAAGATGGTATAAAAATCGTCGATCGTCTCCTCCTTAGCAGCTGAAGTTGGCGCATACACAACAACAATGTTGAGGGTGCAGGGATGGGAGTTTAACCTGAGGGTAATAATCCTGTCACTGACTGGATTGTAGCCAAGCACATGGTCGTTAATGTGGTGCGGCACCCATACCGCAACCCCGTTAGTACTGGAGTCTGCGGCACCCGAGAAGTATAAGGTGTTTCCGTTGTCAGTTCTCTGATGCCCTTGCCCTCTCAAATGTGTTTCGGTTATTCCCAATAAGTCCAATTTGTGTACTTCCGCTTCCTTTTCCACGATTTCAAGTTTCCCCGGCGCCAGTAACCCACGAACATTCCAGGTTCCGATTCGCCGTTGGTCGCGGATTGAGAAAGTCGTTTTTGTACCACCGGTAGCATGTCTGCGAGCTGCAACCCGGCGGGCCGTCACAGTAGCAGCTTCGGTAGCCAATTTCACACCATCCAGCCCGGCAACCGAATGGCGCCGATTGTTAGTCGGGTCGTCCAACGATATAGCTCTCTTGTTCGTACTTTGCATAAGGGAAATTTTCTTGGGTTAATATACGTGGTGGGTACCCAGGTACTTCCACGGCAATCTTTTAGAGGTAATTTAACACCTCACGGCTTTTGCAAACCGAAAAGACGGGCTAATTAACCGCCGCCCGTGACTCGGCGTTGAACGTTTTACAGCTGAGCAGTTCGATTCCAGGCAAACCCTCCTCCTTTCTCATCCGGGCTTGGGACCGGCATCGGCGGAGTTATGACCTCCGGCGTCTATACGCATAGTTAATAAGAAAGGCCTCCAGCAGTGGACTGAGATAGGCGGATGATGTGAAATAGAAAACATTTTGGAACAGACATGTAAGTGAGCCTTTTCACGGTATACGGAACTAATCTATATATATATACGGCAATGTCCTGACTGACTGACTGACTGACTTAAATCAACGCACAGCCCAAACCGCTGATCCTAGAGAGTTCAAACTTAGCATGTAGTTTCTTTATAATGTCTAGAGGCGCACTAAGAACGGATTTTTGAAAATTCATCCCTTAAAGGGGTTAAATGGGGGGTTAAAGTTTGTATGGGGAAACAAGATTAGTTGAACTATTTTATTCGAAACTTCACAGGAATGTTTTTAATAATAAATAAGTAAACACATGTTTCAGGTTTTTTGAAAATTCATTCCCTATGGGGGTTAAATGGAGGGTTAAAGTTTGTATGGGGAAATAAGATTAGTTGGGCTATTTCATTCGAAACTTCACAGGAATGTTTTTAATAATAAATAAGTAAACAATATTTCAGGTTTTTTGAAAATTCATTCCCTAATGGGGGTTAAATGGAGGGTTAAAGTTTGTATGGGGAAATAAGATTAGTTGGGCTATTTTATTCGAAACTTCACAGGAATGTTTTTAATAATAAATAAGTAAACACATGTTTCAGGTTTTTTGAAAATTCATTCCCTATGGGGGTTAAATGGAGGGTTAAAGCTTGCATGGGGAAATAAGATTAGTTGGGCTATTTTATTCGAAACTTCACAGGAATGTTTTTTAATAATAAATAAGTAAACAAATGTTTCAGGTTTTTTTTGTAAATTCATTCCCTATGGGGGTTAAATGGAGGGTTAAAGTTTGTATGGGGAAATAAGATAAGTTTGGCTATTTTATTCGAAACTTCACGTGAATGTTTTTAACAATAAATAAGTAAACACGTGTTTCAGGTTTTTTGAAAATTCATTCCCTATGGGAGTTAAATGAAAGTTTAAAGTTTATAAGGAGGAACCAGATTCGTTGAGCTATTTAATTCAAAACTTCATACAAGTGTTCTTGCCACTGAAGATGTAGGTACTTATCTACATACCATGTTATATACGAGTATTTTACCTCGTGTACTGGTATTTTTAAAAATTTTACTCCTTAGGGGGTAAAAATGGGGTTGAAAGTTTGTATGAAAAAAAGTTTCATTTTAGATTAAGAAATTTCATATTTCGTAAACTAATTTAGAATAAAAATCTAAGAAAAGTAATCTCAGGATTTTTCAAAATTCACCTCTTAAAGGGTTGAAATGGGGCCTCCAAAATTTGTATGGCGAAACAAAATTAGTTGACTATTTTATCCGAAA